>JAVQKG010247840.1:0-13297 GCA_036025885.1 Hypseleotris bucephala
TCTTATTTATTGCATGTTTAGTATTTGTTTTATGTTTGCTCCAAGTACCGTAGCAATTTCCTAATGTTGTGAACCTGTTCACTCATATGGCAATAAAACCTTTCTGATTCTGATAATGATCCTATATTGCTCACATCTTTTTAGCTGTAATTAAGCATTATTAAACATGTAATTACGAATAATCGAATGATAAATTGACTTAGATTATGTGAATGACAGTATTTATAACTTGATGGTATTTTTAAAGTAAAACTTTGTAAATTATCTATTCAATTGTTATTAAACTTATATAATGCCTAATAGTGTAACGCTTTTTTTCTCAAAATACTAGAATTTTAAAGTGAATTTGGGAACAGGATGCACTTTCCTAGTAGTTGCAATAATTATTGGTAATTGCCATCATAAATTAAGAAAATAAGAAACATAGTGCTTTTTAGTAATGTTTTAGGACCATGGTGTGCCCTGAGATTTTTTTTTTTTAGTAAATGGTGTGCCTTGGCTCAAATAACATTGAAAAACACTGGTGTAATGTATTTATTCTCACCACTACTTCTTGCTGTGGTCGGGTCATCGATGGAAGCACATAGACACAATCTGCAGGAAAGTCTCCTCTTTTATTTGTTCGCTCATTGACGCCATGAGCCCAACCAGAGTTCAGCACCTGCTCCCCTGTGTCCTGGTCCAACACAATCAGGTCTCCCTTCTGGAAGCTTAAGAAGGTTGAATCATCTCCAGCTGGGAATGAAAAACACACAAAAAGAATTAAGACATACACATAAACAATTCAACCATAGCATGTGCAAAAAAAGAGCTTTATCTGACCCTGTTACTTTAGTCCTTTCCCAATTAGATTTGACATTGTGATTTGATTTGATTTTTACTTTAGTCCCTTCTCTGGCCTCAACAGACAACCTACTTTACATTATTTATCAGATAATCAGTTGTATGCATTATTTATTTCTTTTACACAACTTACCAGGGTTGGGGTTGTCCTGCAGTGCAACTACAAACTTGGACCTGTTTCTTAGACCCTCCAGGAAAGTGACCACTAAGTCCCGGATGTCCTCCGCGTTGTTGGATGTAAAAGTGTACTCTTCACCTTTAATTGTAGCCATTGTAAAACTCTGACCCTGTAACTTTCCTCCACTGAAAGAGCAACATGTTTTAGATTGTAAATTATAGAAATATAGAAGACACTGTAAACACAAAAATAAGGTGGATTTGATACCTGCTGCTGGAGACTGCAGTGATTTCTGGAAAAGAGAGCTCCAAAAGGACTTGCTCTTGTTCGTCCACAAAGTAAACCCCAGTCCAGTTCACAGCAACAATCAGGTCATTTTTAGGCAGACTAGGGCCTGTTGTGCACAATATTAAGTACAATTTAATGGTTAGCATTGTTGTGAATCATGATTTCAGTAACCTGGCAAGTGATATACAATAAAAATGGCTTCCTGATGTTTACCTGAAAACTTGAAGGCTTCATAAAAACGTGAGAAAAGCAGAGGCCACTTGTGACGGGCGAAATCCACCACTTCCTCCTTCACTTTGAGAGAATCAAACCTCTTCTGAGTGTAGATGCTCTGAGCAGGGACACGCACATTCAAATAGTAAAACATATATTAAACTACTACTTAAATAGGATGCAGAGATCTTAACTATATTTTGCACTTGACGGTAATCACAAACTGTGTTAATGAAAATTCAGTATACCTTTTTGTGGGCGGCCATGATGAAATGTGCCCACTTCTCCACACTCTTGGCGGAGCTGATCTCTCGGTCCGGGATGTAGGACGGGATGAGGCTCAAAAGTCGCTCCAAGAGAATCTCTGAACCATAGTCCACATAGTACTGCTGTGAGGCCAGCTCTGCCAAATCATCCTGTGTTAGACAAACATGCAGTGGTGAGTTAGTGGCTGCAAATAGTTAAAAATCATTTCTATTTATTTTTATTTTTTTTACATCAGTCGGTTGGTATAGTAGGAGATCTGGTTGATTTACAGTAAATACAGTACTGTGATACATGGAGAAAAATGTTTAAGAATTACTGCTATGTATTAAAAATGCAATTTGTACTGTACATAATATCAAAGTCTTACTCTGTCACAGCGATATTCTCCAAACTTCACTCCTCGGACGATCTGCTGGTAGATAAGGTTAGTGGCCACCTGGTCGTCAGTGGGACAGTGCCAGGGCGTAAATATCTCCTTTCTGAAAAACAGCCTCCAGGGGGCGTTCCTCTCCTGAGCACCCTGTTCTTTAGCGTACTGCTCACACTGAGACACAGCGTCCATCACATGGTCATTCCCGCTGCCCAAGGAAGAGACCTGCAGGCAGACAAAAGTTGCACTACCTGATTTTGTAACATATAGGTTTGAATTATGCCGGAAGTATGAGAAGAACTAACAATGACATGGAGTTGGCAGATGATTCTTTAAATTAAAAAATAAAAATAGTCATGAAAAAGTTGGGAATTGCCCTCACACTGTTTCCGATAGATTCTAGTTCTGGATAGATAATAGATGCATTGACCAGATTGCTCCTGTCCTGTGTGTGTGTGATTGTTGAACAGTTCCTTTCCTCATTCTAAAAAAAAAAACTTACATAACACAACCCACAGAGCCTCATAGTCTAAGCATTCCTCATATTTCTGTGTTATGCTGTAGTATTGGCTGTTTAAACCCAAAGGGAAAAACATGCAGTGCAGCTTTAACCTTTACTTATCATTACATAAAGTTTTTTTGTAAAATGACTTGTTACTTTACTTTGTCAAAGAGGGCAATATAGAGGGAGAACCCAAAGCGGTCTCGTAGGTTGATTTTGTCAGACAGGGCGTGACACAGCTCTCTCGCTGTAGTAGCCGAGTCTGTGAGCAGGGTCTTAGTCGTACCATCCATGAAGGTCACTGGCAACATGATGGGCTTCTTTGACTTGGTGGCCTATACACAAATAGTACAAAACTAGTTTAGGAGAACTATATAGACATGTATGCTCAATTTTAGATTTTTATGACTTATTTTAGATATTTTAGCCCGTAGAAGCCATCAAAATTGACCACTTACTTATACTTAAAATGTTTGTACCTGCAGTTCAAGCCATGATGGAGGCTGGGTTCTCGTTCCATTCACAAAAGTTCTTCTGAGCCTCTCCTCACAGTATGGTGCATAACCTGGTGGTCCAGTGTTGATAAAGTTCCTCAGATACTAAAAAAGTAAAACAATACAAATACTCTTTATAGACTACAAATCACAAAGAACACATAGACCATAATTCCTTGTATATATTAGATTTTATGACTAAGCAGTGGCTAGCTAACCTTGACAAACTTCTCAGATGGGGCAAAGCAGCCGACACACAGAGAGATGAGGATCCAGCCGCGAGCGTGAGAGCTTTTAGAGGGATTCTGACTCAGCTGTTTACAGATCTGACAGTAGATCTCATCCCTAAAACATACAGGGAAGTTAAAAAAGTTAGTTCACAAATTGTATTTTATAATTCTGATAAAAATACAGTACATGAATCTGGCTTTAAAATTGTGATATTACATTACCTGAGTCCTGGTCTCAGAATGCCATTGCCAATGATGAAGTGAAGTTTCTCTAAGTTTGATGTTGGACGGTCCTCCAGCATGCTGTTACCATGAAGACCAGGCTCCCCATCATTGAGGCGCTTAGTAACCTGAAATATAGTGTCACATTGTCCATATTGATCCATATTCAATTTTGGACTTTTCTATTAAAATGCACATATTTTTACTCTGTTATGTACAGTACCTCTTCTGTGATCTTGGATTTCTTTTTAAGAGTAAGAGACACCAGTTTATGTCTCACACTATTCTTCTTGTGGCTTTCGGCGGGAGTGGTCTGTTGATGACACAATTTAATATTACTGATCTAAATAACAAATGATGCACAAGTTTTATATAGAGTTGTTAGAGTCCTCACCTCGCCCTCTCCTTGAAGTGCAGCCAGCTCTCGTTTGTATGTTTTCTTGCCCAGTGTCTCATAGATTTTGGTCATAATTGGGATCTTCTCACTGCCATCGCTGATCGCTGTGTGGTACTTGGGCTCAGGCAGATCACCCATAAACCTTAGCACTGTGATCCACACTGCCAAAGCAGCCTGCACAGAGATAAAAATGTATGAACAACCAAACTTTGTATTTGTCATAATAGTTCAAGTGAGAGGCTAAAGTAAATCTCATATACTATTGGTCAAAGTGGTAACCCACAAAGTCTGATCTGATGGTGCAGTAAAGGCCAGGGGAAGAGTAAAATAATATTTATGACAGATTAATTATTTTACATAATAGAACAGAGTAAGATTAAGCATTTTTATTTTAGGAAACTTACTGAATACATGTTTAATATAATGTAATATTTAAATCTAGCATGCAGAATTTAGTAGGCATAAGGACTTTAAAAGTGACCCACCAGTTGATCCCCTTCATCGTCATGAAAGAGCAGTGGTTGTTTTAGAGATCGTCGGACATAAGTATGAGTGGTGTTTCCCTGGAAGTAGGTTGCAGCATATTTAGCAAACTTGTATTCAGACAGATCTTCCTCATCATCATCCTCAGGAAGAGGAAGAGCTTCATCCAGGTCTTCCTCCTGCAGCTCGTGGTAAGTCCGCTCCAGATCCTACACCAGACACACAATTATGATCTGTGTTCCTATTTATTTTAGAGATATTTATACTACTATTTATTTAATTTTCTCCCACCTCAAATCCTGTAGGAGCTTGCCCCTCCTGTCCTGGTAAAGAGCTTGTTGTTCCTAAGAATCCAAACATCTTGTCCACCATGTCCGAGTCATTGACCGGCTCCTGTCGAGCTTTCTCCATTTGCTCCACAAGCTCCTTCTTCTTACGAACCTCCTCCTTCTCCTTCTTCTCGCGTTCAGCGTCCTCTTTGGCCAGCTGCGCCAGACGCTCCTACACACACAGAGACACACACACATACATGTAGTCTTTTAAACAATTACTTTACTTAGAGCTCACTGTATAAGAGTAGCCAACCTGGTGTTTCCGCTCAGCCTCCTCCTTAGCTCTTTTGGCTGACATCTGGTTCCTTAGTTTTGCCTCTTCAGCGAGACGCATCTTCTCTGCCTCCAGCCTTCTTTGATACTAAAGAAAAGAAAGACCTCCAATAAACTAATCAAGCTTTTTTGCACTAGACTCCTAAAAGCACTGAATAATTTACATGTTATTACAGTTTGTTACACAGTGTATTGCATTGTACTTAACGAGGTAGATACAATGTAGTTTAGGGATAATGTAAAATAAAGTGTGACCCTTTTTTATTAACAGACCAGTGTTTGAGTGTTGTCTGTAAATAAGGAAAGTTTCATAGTTTACAGAGGTTTGAGTCCAACATAAATTGGGTCTCTGGCTCTCACCTCTCCCTTGAGTCTCTTGTAGAGCCTGCGGGCGATCATGCCTCTGGTGTAGGCCTGGATGGTAATGACGGCCCATAGTCTGTGTCTAAAGGCCCGACGCACCAGAAATCCTCGACATTGACCCTGGAAACCCGTGATCCGCTGACGGGCCACATGGTACGAGGCACACAACTTCCTGGAGCGGACCAGGGCCTGCAGACGGGAGAAGCCTGCTCGCATCTGAAATTAAAATGAAAAAAAGTTTGATTTGATATCTAGAATTTGATAGAACAAAATTTAGATCTTGTTGATGATTCTTACTGCTCCATAGTTCTTCCGACACTGATAGCCTCTCCATGTTTTCTGAATGAACACTGCAGACTTCCTCATCCTCAGGAAGTTGGATCTGAGACAAAAATAAATAAAGTGATAATTTTGCAGGGAAAAAGTGGGAAAATAAGAAAAGCAACTAAGCTTTTTCTATAAAAGAGAGATGTACACACCTGTCCTTAAAACCTCTGACCACCTTTTGAATGAGGATAACTTTGTCGGTGATGGCTTTGTCCCGTTCGATCTCCAGCAGCATATCATGGTGATCCTACAACACAGGACCCAAGGAAAAAGTTTTGGAAAAAAATATACAACATGACATCAACACCAGTGACTTTGTACATAAAACACAACAGCTGTATTATTACCACTTCAGCTGATGAGACAACCCTGTACAATGAAAAACTCTCTCTTGCTTGTTATCTTTAAGCACATCCTGTATGGAAAATGTGGCCACTGCCCTGCTGTGACCCCTCTGTCTATCCAAAGATCTGTTTCCTGAACCAGCCTCAAACACTGAATTTATAAATATTAGTTTTAAACACATGACATTACATACAGTTCCAGTCAAAGGTTTGCACACATTTTGATTTACCAGCAGTTTAACAAATAACAGAAGCACGAGTTAGCTGGAGCACATTTATTGGTAATGTTGTTAAGCTATTAAATGACCTTTAAAAGTTGCATTCTGAACAAAAGCCTTACTATAACCAACTAGCTGTGAACTAAAAGTATAAATTTATATAGTTATATTAGTTAATATTAGTTGTATTATTTAACATGGTATTAACATAAAAACAACAGAAATTTAAATTCACATGAAAATTCCCAGAAAATGCACTCAAATTAAGGTATAAGTTAAAAATGTGTGTTCAAACGTTTGACTGGTACTGTATAATCTATTTAACATTGTCTAAATATTGTATACCTTGAGAAATATTTTGGTCTTTCCCATCTGCCAATCATCATCTCTTCCTAAAACAGCCTCCGCGATCCTCTGACATGTACCTCTGAGGTCCTCCTGAAAGTCACACCAAAAATCACATCAGAACCCAAACACCAACACAAAGGGCAAAAATTATTGTTCTTCCAAAAAATACAATGCTGTGAGAAAAAGTCCCATCTCTAACCTGTTTGTACGCTGGTTTAACTCCAGGCATTAGCACACGGTAGCGGTCCACAAACTCCACAAAGGTGTATCGGATTGGATATCCCGCCCGTCGGATACGAATCGTCTCCATCATCCCGGAGTACCTCAGCTGGCGCACACACAGCTCCCGGTCAAACAGCTGTTGACATGATAATGGTTGTTTACCTCAAACTTTATTTACATACAACTTTGAACTTATATAAACAAATAGATTTTTACCATGGGCTTCTTGTACTCATTGGGTTTGATGCAGCGCACAAAGAAGGGCTGACATACACTAAGCGTTCGCATAAGCAGCTCCAGAGAGCGCTTGAACTGGCTGCTGAGTGTGGGCGAGCGCTTCCTGGTCTCTGCTCCCTGTCACATGGGCAAGAGTAAAAGTGTCACAAAAACAATGGACATGGTTTTACCTCTTCCTGGGATGTCACACTAAGCTCTGTTTTCTTTTTTCTCTATGTAGGCTTGAAACAATGTAATTTTGTCATTAAATGTGTAGTCTGTATCTTTCCTAAAAATGTAAAAATTGAAGTAGATAATATGTCAAATTATTATTTTCTTTTACTCCCTCCCTTGACCTGAGTCTACAGCAACATCAGGGAATTACAGCTTTGACTCATTTTAGTGGAGTTTTACTTCAGTCCCTGCCCTGGCCTCTACAGAAAACTGACCTACTTTGCATCATAGAACAGTGTCAGATATTCAATTTAAGGCATTTTAATTTGTAATTTTTTTTTTTTTTTAGAAGAAAATGCAGACTACACCTTTAACAGACAAACTTCAATCAGGAGCACAAAATCTCATGTTAAAATGTCATGTTCAGGGCATTTAAATAGAGCTGGGACATGCTGTATATGCACTGATAATGTTTACCTTAGGAAGACTGTTGGTAGAGGCAGAGGGACACACTACTAGTGTACTAATTGGAGCAAAGCCGCACAGAAACTGGTAAAATACACACACACATACACATACACAGACATGCAGAAACACACAGGGAAAGATAAAAAACACAGTAATGTTAGCTTAGAGCTGCACATTACATTAGAAACATAGAAACATGCACAGAATAATGCATGCAAAGAGAGAATACAGTGGGAAGTAAGTTCATTTAGGCACAATTTTATCTATTCATGCATTTTAAACAAAATCTTGCTGGGACTGTTTTTTACAGAACTAAAATGTAAGCAATTTCGTGTGTGTTACCATAGCAACATCAGCCTGGAAGATCTGTTTGATGAATTTATTTTTGGAGGAGTGCACCAGCTGGATAATGTCCCCATAAAGAGTGTCACGGTTCTTCTCCAAAAAGCCTGCAAGACACAAAATGATAACATGAATTAAGCTTTAGATGCACGTTTAATATAGTGAAAGGCCTATATTGAAAGAGACTGTCAATTCAACCTTTTGTTTCATAGTAAACCACTCCTGCGAAATGCTGGATACCAAACTGTGTCTCGTAGTTGTTTTTTGGAGGGATGTAGTTTGTGTTGAGCTTGTGTTGAAAGTTCAACTTGTTTAGCATCGTAGAATCTGTGCCCTGAGCAGAAGAAAATAACATGAGGCATTAGGCATTACATTAATACAATTGAAATACTGTCCTTTTCATTATGGCGCCTGTTTATAGCTGACATGTATTATGTATTAGGCCGCAGTTTAATATTTTGTACTCAAATTTGATGTGTTACAATCATGAGAAATGTGCAGGTGTAATCCTTTTTAAACATAAACTCAAAGACTTTTTATTGAATGGTGTAAATAAATTAATAAATTGGGATTGACAACAGCTAAACAACTACTGCCTGAGAATTCCCAAAACTGCTCCTCTTGTGGGGTGTTCCCTGTTAACAGTGGTCAGTATCTATAAAAAGTGGTTCAAGGAAGGAACAGTTGTAAATCGTCAACAGGTGATGCATGTGGGAAGCAAAAGTTTCCCTGTGTGGTCCGATGCAGAAGACAAGCTAAAGTTAATGCTGTTTCTGGTACAAAGTATCAGAGTGCAGGCAATAACAGGCAGGCTTTAATACTTTAACTAAAAATTTGGATGTAAACTACTATAGTGTAGTATAACGAGTAGAATCTTGGGTACCTTTGGGAATTTGCTTTCTTCATCAATGAGTGAGATGATGTTCATGGGTTTGATAGCGATCATGTCCAGAGCGTCTTGGTTGTCTGTGAACTCAATGTGTTGCCAGTTTATATTTTCAAGGTTGTACTCCTCCTGCTCAAGCTTAAAGACGTGTCGCACAAAAAACTGCTGCAAGTTCTCGTTGGCAAAGTTGATGCACAGTTGTTCAAAGCTGAAAAAATGGAAAATGGATTGTCAAATGCTGTAAAACTTGGTTCAGAGACTCATACAAATGTATTGCTTTTCTCATGTTGTTATCCTGTACCTGTTGACAGCAAAGTTTTCAAATCCAAAAATGTCCAGCAGGCCGATTGACCTCCGAACATATTTGCCCTGCCCTGAAGGGGGCTTGAAGATGGCTGCATTAATCTTTTCAACAATCCACACAAACAAGCGACCATAGATGCCCTGAAAACACAGAAAACACAAAGCACTTAAAATATGCACCCTGCCTGAATGTTTTACATAAGGTCTATTAAAATCAATGTTACCTTCACAAAAGCATCCCGGACATCCAAGGCTTGGTCCATGCTTAGAGGTGTAGAGACAGTTTCTCCTCGAGTTATCAGAGTTCGGCTGGTCAAGCAATTCTGCAAATCTTTACAATCCACCTATATAGATTTTTTTTGTTTAGTTTTACATATTATATTAAGTCTAATTATGTTAATGCTGTGTTGGTAATACCTCCAGTAGTGTAGCCGCAGTGGTGAGATGAGGACTGCGCACCACTTCACAAGCGTCCAGGTTGTCATAATTGCGAGCTGCCAATAAAGTCTAAGCATAAATTTTTGTATTTTTGCACTTTATCAGCACACTTTGTTGGTCCCAGACTGATAACTGGTCCTACCTTCATACTGTGAATTGCCCATGTGTAAAATAGATGCCAGCAGTTTCGAAATCTCCCAGTTTTCTTTGTCAGTGAACATCAATACCTGAATAAAATGTAAGTTATCAGGAATGCAACTTAATGATTATTACAGTATATGTTTTAAGTATGAAGTCAAATGTGTACCTTCATAGCAGAGCGAATGTTTGAGTATTCTTTCATGTCATCGCGTCCATCACACACAGTACAGTTTCCCTAAAACACAAACATGGTGGACACATGTTAGGAACGATACATTTTAAAATACTTTGAACGTTCTTTTGCCAGATAATCTGTAAATATTTTGCTCACAATGGTCAAGTAGGTATAATCAGTGGCTTTGCTCAAACCAAGTTTCTTTTTCTCATCTGTGGTCATGCCTTTCAACATGCAGTAGAAGATGTGGTAGTTTCTCTCATCATTGGCCTACACAGAACAAACAAGTTACACCACAGCAGACAAGTTAAATTTATTTTGTTAATCTCACAGTTTCATACCTGTCGACAAACTCTGGATTTTTCTAGAAGGTACTGCTCGATCTTGGCTCCTTCTATGGCTCCTCTCTTGTTAAAATGGATGTCAATGTACTTTCCAAAACGTGATGAGTTGTCATTACGGATAGTTTTAGCATTGCCGAAAGCTTCAAAAAACACAAAAAAATTTAGATAAGTGACTTTAATAGCATGCTCAGTAAATAGTGTATAAATGGCAGACAAAATATCTCTTTGGACTGCTGTGTTTTGCTAGATTCTTGATATAAAGACAATTGATAAATGCTCCTACCTTCCAGAATAGGGTTGGCCTCTAGCACCTGTTGCTCTATCCATGAATGCTGTCCACTAATGGCCGCCAGAAACTGGAGGATCAATTTAGTGCTTTCTGTCTTTCCTGCTCCAGATTCACCACTAAAATAAAGAACATATTTATATACTTCATTAACTAAAGGGACGGCATCATATAGCATTTGTTTTCTGTAATAACTTTTTCTACCTGATGATACAGCATTGGTCACGGTTGTTGCGCTGCATGTTGAAGTAGCAGTTGTCTGCAATGGCAAATATGTGCGGTGGCATTTCTCCGATTTTTTTGTTGGTGTATAGTCGGATCTGGTCGGCAGTGTAGATGGGCAGGAGCTGATAAGGGTTTACAGCCACCAAAATGGAGCCTGTATATGTCTAAATACACAGAGAACAGGGTAAGTATATGATCATTAATTTAGGTCACTTTGAAAATAGTGACATAATGGTGCTAATTTAACAAACTATTAAAATGTGTGAGAATAAATATCCAAATGTTTTAATCTTATAAGTGCATAATAATAAAGTAACAGGTCTGAACTTAAAGTGTGCACATGCAGCAGTCTGACGGTAAGTGCAGTTAGCTCATCAGGCGAGATAAGGTAACTCAGATCTGAAGGCTCAAATGGTGATGGATGACAATGAGAACATATCAGTGTTAGTCACAGGAGAAGAGGCAGCCATGTTGGAGGCAAATAAACATGCAGGCAACATGCTGCACTGAGCTCCATTACAAGTAAGCACTGACATCATGCCTTGATGAAATGTAGACTAGGTAAATTCAGCAAAAACAAAATACTTTAGGGTAAAAACAATATCAACAAAATACCAAATTCTAGATTAAGAGATGCATTTGGGGTAAAAATAATGATGGTTTGATGATCTATTTCTTGTAGTTTACTATCTGACTTACCCTGCCCCCACAGTTAGTCTTCAAATGAACAGAAAGAGGAAGAAACCAGTATAGTTCAATAATGGCAAAGATAAAGCAAGGCAGACATAGACGCAGAAGTAGTTTGAGGTAGATTTGAGCATTTGCAAAACCATGACACAATCTACTC
Source organism: Hypseleotris bucephala (assembly GCA_036025885.1). Classification (NCBI taxonomy): domain Eukaryota; kingdom Metazoa; phylum Chordata; class Actinopteri; order Gobiiformes; family Eleotridae; genus Hypseleotris; species Hypseleotris bucephala. The sequence continues at coordinate 11,700 of JAVQKG010247840.1, forward strand.
ACATATATGACTTTTTCTCTGTATCTAATGAGCAGGTTACGGAGGATCCCAGCTTCATTGAGATCTCCTAAACGGATCATGTCCTCCACTCCATGAATGGAGGTGGGATGCATTGGCTTAATGTTTGTGGCATTTTGAGGTGAGATCCAGTGTTCCTGTAAAGACAGGCAGGACATGCAAGTAACTGAACAGTTAACACTGCAATAGCTTCAGTATCAGACAGCTTAAATAATAGTTTTATAGGCAGATTTGAGCTCTTACATTTCCTTCATCGTCCACCACCTGGATCTGTCCTGAGTCACAGAGTTTGACCACTGCTCCGATTGGCACCTCGAATTCGCGACCAGTCTTTGGGTCCAACCACACATAGTCGCCCTGAAACAGAGATCCACAGAAAGACATACAGTATATGTGAGTAAATATCATAATTTAAGACTTAAATGTCTTGATTAGTCCACTATTAATCACATAAGTGATAAGTGAGTTTTTACACTGTGGTGTGAATTAATTCAACATAAAAGAGCACATTATGTGGTAAAGCTGAGAATCCATGTCAGTTATAAGGGATTAGGGGCATGCTCTTCCTCCAGAGGCAATGTTTTTTAATGCAACAGTATCATTTAAACAAGGTCTCTTACTGTAGGTCAAACCAATGGGTGAAGGCTTTTGACCCAAATGTGAGAAACAGTCTTGTGCAGAGCAGAAATTAGTAAATAGGATAGGAACATGACCAGTCATTATGTCTGGGAGAAAAGTATCAGAAAACCTTCCGAGTATCAACTCTTCATTCTCGTAAGTCCAAGTGATTGTGGACACCAATAGAAGTCTTATCTTTCAGTGGTTAGAGCCTATCTGGGCTAACATCTGAACACAGAAACAGCATAGGAGGTAGACTTTGAATGGATGTTCAAGTAAGGAAAGGGAGTTTTAACTAACATGTGTAACATTCTTCACACACTGAATAAGACAAGTTCTTTTAAAGGGAGAATTGTGTCTATGTTTCTTATCAAAGATTCTAACAGATGAAAGAAACTCACAACAATTCATTTTTGAACAATGTCTACCTAGTCATGGCATTTGACACATGGTAAGCTTGCTTATGAAGGAATGCAATTAACGAAAGACAGAAAATACCGACATTACTTAAATTAAAATATAATGTAAATCTGCCAAAACAACAACAATACAACTAATATTTTAATACAATAAAAGGGTAATGTGTGAGGTACCGGCAGCAGTGTGATGTGTTTCACCACAGTGTTGACGTTACGGAAAAGAGCCCATTTAGCCAGATCCTTCTCATTGATGTCAACATAGTCCCGACGCCTGAACATCCTTCAGTGAAAACACTCAAACAATTCCAACAAAAAAACAGCCACAGATTTGTTAAAAATGTTTGAAAACTGTTTCCTTTTCTGTGGCACACTTAGATAAAATACGTCCAAATGTCCATAACCATGATCAGGGGTAACTTTCTCCAACTCCCCCCCCCCAAAAAAAAAAAAAAAAAGTCACAAAAACACTTTTAAAGATTAGGTGGGCTAAGAACACAAAATATACAAATAAGTAAATTTTGCCAAAAATGTTATATAGAACCT
>JAVQKG010247854.1:0-11657 GCA_036025885.1 Hypseleotris bucephala
CAGAAAGGTTTTATTGCCATATGAGTGAACAGGTTCACAACATTAGGAAATTGCTACGGTACTTGGAGCAAACATAAAACAAATACTAAACATGCAATAAATAAGATAAAAACAAATAAACATATACAATCATGTTTATTGTTATCATATTTAGTAAATAACATTGACCATTAATTTATCATGGCTATTTTTGAGTATTGCAATAATCGTCATTTGCACCTCAATGCTCTTTGGACTTTACCGTACACAGATAATTTATTATATTTAGTAAAAGTTCAGGTACGATTAGTTTCAGCCTACAATAAAATGCACTGCTGAGGTTCTAAACTAGCTTTTTAAGGACTTTTTAAACTTGTAAACATTGTTTTTTAATTATTGTGATATTATCTCTAACCACATTTATTATGACCAAGATAATGACAAATCCTATTCTTTAGGCAAACTCCCCCACCTCCCCTTTCCCAATATGTCTGCCTACAGTTTCCTAAACTTGAGAGGCCGGAGTCTGTGGCCAGCCCTTGCAGTGTGCTGTCCCCCTGTTTGTGACAGATGTTACTGGGGCAACAGTTGGTATTGAATGGGAGGGGCTTCAGGCCATCTGTCCAGGGTCAAGGTTTGAAAAGAGGTGGTAGAGATGGTGGCACGTTCAGGAGCATGGCAAGTATTTTGGAAGAAAATAAGCATATAGTTCACATTGTTAAAGCTGCTCAGTGTGCACATTCATTTCAGTATCAGCCAATGTTAAGCTTTGAAGGATTAGGACAATGTGTGTGTGGGTGTACTGCTAAAGTGGCTTTTGCTTGGGCACCATCTTGTGGCAAAATCAATAACTACAGCCAAGTTGTATTTTTTCACTCAAAATTTTAATATAACATGAGTACAAAATACTTAAAGTTATCTTTAATAGAAAGAATTAGAAAGATGCTAGCTGTGATTTTAGTGACTCCAATGTATGGTCGATCTCATCTCGGAAAAGTGCAATCTTCTTGTGACAAACTTTTTTCTAAGGAAAGATAAAGTAGGTTGGCCACTATCTACTTAGAAGATGATGAATGTTAATGGGTACTCACGAGATAGACCTTGAGTCTGTCTTTTTCCATGTGACAAAACTCAGCCACTGTCATCTCCGTGAAGTCCTTCTTCATGTTTAAGAATCCACAGTTAGGCGACCGCTTAATGTGTTCAGACCTGGATACATGCGGTGTTTTGTTAGAGAGAAGATTTAGTATCCAACATTTATCAGAGACATTTGATTTTAATTATATTATTTTTATTCTATATGCAATGAAAATAAATAGTTTACTTGCAGTGTGAATTTGTGTAAGGTCTGCAGGGAATGTGTCTCTTTAAAGCTACAGCTCATAGCTTTTAGGGTGCATACCAAATTAAGACAAATGCTACGGTCAAATGGGGTTGTCACATGTTAATAAATATGTCTGGAACTAAGTTTTTCCATTTGTTCACATGATCTTGTAATAGATATTTTTACACATTGTCAGGCTTAAAAGTTTTAGGTTTCAAAGTTGTTGCTTTAAAATAATTTTGAAGTGTTATGTTCTACGTTCAAACATGAGAAACATTTCCTATGATGTCATGTAATGTATGCAAATACTTCACCAGGCGTCATCATCTGGCTCCCAGCCTTCGAGCTCAATTAGACAGAAGAAACAGCACACAACATCAGGCTCATTCTCAGCGGGGCAGTGAACAAAACCTGCTTTGGCCATCTATGAAGAAAAGTGCAGTTATGTTAGGAGAGTAAACTTTAATTGATAAACATGACAAGAAACCAGAAGTTGTAAATATTAGGAAGTGTGGCTGTTAGCTGGTAAGCTGTAAGCTGGTAACACGGTAGTACAGTATTGCCCATCCAGAGAAGTGTCATCACTCAATGCATCAAGACTAGACTAGAGTGGGCAGAGGGTCTCCACACAAGATATTTGACCCAATGTAACAGAATCTGGCACCTGCTTAACCATATATTACAGACTGTCAGGTACATTGATGAAGTGCTGGGGATATACTGCTGTGTAAACAACCCTGAGGTCCAGGGTTGTAATTCCTTTAACCAGCCATAATGTTTTATAGGTTGTTAAATACAAAACTTGTTGTTGTATGCAGCATCATGAAATGGTAAACTGTCATGTGAAGGAGTTGTATGTCCAATAACTACATATGCAACTACCTTTACATTATTATTGGTATATTAACATTTTGGGTTACCTTCTCGGGGGTACAGTTGCATTCTTCTCGAAATGGCCATCCAGAAAAGCTCATTTGGCGTATGTCTTCACTGTACATTTTTTCAAAAGAGAAAAACCTGGTGGTCAATACATCTATGCTCGCCATCTTTAACAAGCAAAACTGGCCCCAACCGTAGTTTCTGAGATTTTGTTAGCTTTGTGCAATAAGATAATAAAGAGCCGAGCTAAGATAATTAAAAACACCTGTGCGTCGTGCGTGCTCTGTAAAGGAAGCTTCCTGTTGCCATAGCGTCCTCTGCTGGTGAAGTTTGTTAAGAACAGATTCTCCTTATAGTGTTTTGACATGTTTTGGCGCCTGTTTGTCTAAGGTAAGATGTAAAAATAACGAGAAGAAACAATGCAACAAAAACATTGAAAGTGGACTGTATTTCACTTCTGTGCATCTATTTGCCTCATACTGAATCAGCTGATGATGACGTTAATAGATGAATTGAGGTAGGCCAATCACTAATTCGATTTTTAAGCTTTTTACACAAATTACCACACCCTAGAAAAATGTTTGATCTTTTTTTTCCGGGCATACATGGAACTAAATTAGATCTAAACTATGGGAGTCAATGCTGAAATATTAACTACTTGTACCACCAATTAAACATGTAAAGCAACATACTTTATCAGCCTTTTATGGAAGCAGTCATCTTAAATGCCTCTATTGTTCAATGTGTTGCAGCTTTGCATGTTTATCAGTGTGCATTTATCACCCACTTCCACTGTAACCCAATCCTTCATGCCCCTATCTACCAAAATGTGCTTACAGTATACCTCCACACCAGTTTCTTTTCCACCTCTTCTACATTGCTTGGACACACAATAGCAAAAAGTCATTTCCTTTTATCAGTCTTTGTCTTTTTTTAATAGCACCCTCCACCTAAAGGATGCTGAGGTGGACTGTACAGGATTGAGGTGGACAACTGCTCCGTACGTGTTGACAGGTTGCTGGTCTAAAAGCGCTGTATGGTGGTGAGTGGCTGCCTCTTGCACACACAGCAGAATGACATCTACCTCTGAGTTTCCACATGTGTCTGCTACTGTTGTCACTGCACATTTTTCCATACATTGAGATATGGTTCACAGTTTTTCTCAATGTTCGCTGCTTCTTTCAATATTGATGGTGGAAGTGTAAGAAATGTCATCCCCTGTCTGCAGCTTAACGTTGAAATTTGTCATACTGTAGGTCGAAATTTGCTTCTCCGCACAAGACTGCAATAGTTTTTACAGTGAGAATCTGTCTTAACACACAAGTAGGGCTGACAAAAATGTACAGTATTATTCAAATTCAAAATAGTTTTTCATTATGCTGTCTTGGAAAACAATGTAAGTGTAATATAGATTTTAATAGTCAAATTGAAATAAAATACAACAAAATCTATTCATAGTTCTCAATAGTGGAGCAAAGCAAGGAGCCAACTAATCTGACTTGTAGTGTAAACATGTAAACATAACATTATATCTCCCATTTTTGCTCTTTTACTTTGAAAATTGTCATATATTAAGCTCTGCCTTGCTTCTCAACCAAAAGTTTCTGTTTAGAGAGGAGATTTTGCAATACTTTTGGCTGAGATACCATGTGTAACCACAAGCCATTTTTCATGCACTCCTCTTTAGCTCTTCGCCTCTTCTTACCTTCATTGACATTTGACTCCTACCTCCTAAGACCTTACTGCCTCTGCTGCCTACAGATCTGTGCTAGCCCTCATACACAATTGACCTTAGCTTTACCAAAGTCTAGTGCAATTAGCTCTAGTCTGACTTTTCACACCGGTTTGTAATAGAGGGAGGAGTGCATGGGAGGTGTTCCAGGCTCTTTCTGCATGTCCCAGTTTTGGCACTGGGGATCGATGTTGGATAAGAGGAAAAACTACAGTGTGAAAATTAATTAACAAATTTTGAAAATTTTTAAGAGGAAAATAGTTGTTTCTTCCTGTTGGCATTGGACAAAGGTGGGAATTGGAGATTCAAGAGATACAATCAATGTGGACCACAGGTAGGTAACTGATGCTATAAATTGCAGTCTAAGCTGTTTCTGTGCAGATTGATGTGTGTGTCTTCTGTTAGAGAATTTTTAATCTAAATTTGTGTGATGTCTTAGTGTAGAAAAGGATAGAAACTCTGACATATCAGAAGTTTACTGTATCAAAGGACAGTTAAACCATACACTCAGTACATTGTGGCAGTCGTGAACATTCAAGTCTGATGCTTCAATTGTAGGAGTTATATAAGAAAGTTATATGAATAGAAATAAGAGGGTTGATATTTTTTCCAGTTCAAGTATGTAGGCGACCTGGAAAATGTGAATTGCCTGTGACACTGAATATATTAATATTTCCATTATGGTTGACTCTGTTTATCCTTAATCTGACAATTTGAAAACAAATTTTGCATGGCTGTGCTTGTATTCTATACATTTTATTGTGTGACATCTCTTGATGGCTGTTACTATTTGAGCCCCTGTGTGCCTGTCCCATGTTATTTGGGTAAAGTCTGCCTTGAACTTCTGGTTGAAAGTCAATGGTTGATTCTAGAAGGACAAATTATACAGTAGAAAATAATGTTGTTGTTAAATGCTTTTTGTTTGTTGCTTATTGTGTTCCACACAATTTGTCATCTCGCTTTTGCAGTGGAATGTTGTTATGACATGCATAAGTGGTATAAATAATTTTGTATGCTTAGCATTTGCAACATTTGAGAAGACCCATGGGACTCAATGGGTCAATGTTAAATCATCTTCAGTTTGCAAACGTCTGGTTTCCGATCCGCTGAAAAGATATTTACTTCAAATTGCAATGTTTTAGCTCATTTCGTAATAAAATGTAGGAATGTCTGTGCCTGGAGTATTTAGTCTAGTGGGCAACATTTGGAAGTTTGAACAAGTATTTGAGCTACAAGCTGCTGCGATAGTGTTGCGGTCGCTCATACAGACATCCTGTCCTGTAACGCTGGTGTTAAAATGGCACAGATGTGAGAGAGTATGACAGTCAACATCTAGATTCTCCATAAGCAGCAGTGGACTCCGGGCACTCCCACCTGTGTACACACACCCGAACTCTTAAACCCATATTGGCTCTGTCTCTCTGTTTCAAAGTTAATTCCAATAAACCATAAAATACCCATCTAAACTGTAAATTCCAAGTTCCTATTTTATGAAATATTATCTTTTACATTATTTTCTTTACAAAATGCATGACCATTCAGAAACTTAATGCAGTCGTATGACCACACAAAATCCGCTTGTGTACTTTCTTTCAGGCTTGTGGAGCTAAACCAGGTAAAAATATTTATTAACTAAGAGCCAATAAAATAAGGGTGTGCAATGTTCGATTTGATCACAACTTTTTTTCCTTACACAGAAGATTACAATCAGTGTCTTCATAAAACCGTTTTAACTATAAATTCAATTACCATTCCATCCAAGGTTCATCGTAATACTAATATTTATTATTTTACTTTTTATTAATATGGACACTGAAAAAAATGGGTAAAAGCGGAGCATAAATGATTGCACAGTATCACTGTATAACAATCTTCCCAGATTAGTATATCATATCATCACCATTGCACAGACCCATACGAAAAATGAGTTATTTCCTGATCATTTTGCATTTAGTGATAATAAATCATTTAGCATTCAACATTTGCACTGTACTGTATAACTTCATAAAAAGAACTTCTGAACAGAAGTTGTATTGTACAGTTGGCAGCAGTATATCCTGACCTGATCAATAGTCTAAATTTAATGTGATGTTGATCCCTCTCTGCTGCAAATAGTGATACTGTATGTTTAACTGTCAGATCACAGACCCGGGTCAGATGAAGGAGAATGCTGATGTCCTTATAGTATCTCTATTGGCTCGCCTGTGTGAGCTACAAGTAGTGTCATCTATTAACCATTATCACAAATACAATAATATCTCAATGGTGTAGTCTGTAGGTTTCCTAAAATAAGAAAGTTTAAAAACAAACTTAAAACTGACTATCTGACCCTGTTCTATGATGTAAAGTCTGTAGTCTGTAAAGGCAATGGGTGGAACTAAATAAAAATAATTACGACAGATCAACTACTTTACATCTCAAGGGCTACACAGAAAAGAAAAGCTGTCATTTTGCATTATAAACCCTACAAAACTTCAATTCACCAACTTTCGGGTATAATCCAAATTCATATAGGAAGGAAATAATTGTTATACAACGGTTTATAGCTGAGCCACATTTGAAAATCTACATGAGTCTACAGTAGCAGACATTATTATGGAGATTGTACAGTAATAGTGCGTTGCCAGTGCTCTTCTGCCCTCTCACCTTTGTCCTTCGTAGGCAGTGTCTAAATTCACCACCACAGTTCCAGGGAGACACCCCCTGTATTATGTATGGCAGGGTGTGGACTCAACAAAAAAAACACCTTTAAATCTGTCTCTACAGGCAGACAAAATCTGAGGATAAGCAATATTTCAGAAAAGTGCCTGAAGGCTTGTGCATAATGAAATATAGAATTAATCTCAAACCACCTCCAATTTGACACAGCAGCTGCTCTTCTCAGGAAGTAGTGAGTAGTCTGTAGCGAGAAGTATGTCTCAAAGTTTTACTAGATTTACAGTGCATGGATTCCCTAAAGGACAAATACAAAATAGTACAAATCTATGAATGGAGTTTGAGCATTTACCTTTTCTTTCTATAAAATTCTTCTTTCTTACAGCTATTTTAACTTGTTTGTCTGTCCTGTTCCACTTTAACTAATCAAACCTTGTTAGTCTGTTGTTACTGATTTGTCAAGACCGTCTAAATTGAGAAAGACATCTACAGCATAACCAGCTATCAGTACTGGCCGTGCCTTGTATGTTGAATCCACTAGTTTTGCGGTGACTGTGTTGACAACTTATTAGGCATTTCATTTGGGTTATGATTAAGTTGTGTTGCTATACCAAGGCTGCAGAAGAAAGTGAGATGGTTGCACATATTCAAGGCAGGTTACAGACATGTTAATGTGTTTTAAGATAATACCAATAGAGGGCAGCACAGAACAAGTACACTTCACTTTGCAACCCATTTTTTATTGTCAGTACAGAACCAATGTATTTAACAGCAAGACGATAAACTTGAATAGTTCTTATTTTTGGCCACAATCTTTACTTATAGATGTATTTTTCTTAATTTTGATTTCTTTTCTGACCTCTGATCCTATCCCAGTGACCTCTAACCCCACTCCCTCTCCTCCATCTTGGTTCTGGATGATATAGTATCTGGACGCTCCGGTTTCACCCTCTCATCGTGACATCCATTAAAGTTGTGCTTGGGCCGGAGCCCCATTGGCCCGACAGCACATTAGCACTCGCACCATTGAACGCCAACAAGGACCATCTGAATTATTGATACCAACACAACTAATGAGGAAACCCTATCTCACGCCTTTTGCTGATGCCCACACAGACAGGTGCTCAGAGGAGGAGCTGCGGACATAGCTGTAATGATGTTTCATGTCATGTCCTTCAGAAAATACAAGTACTTCTGGCAACTTTTGATGAGTTCATTATCGCTGCATATCAAATAATATCATACTAATTTATATAATAAGGTTTACGTGGATAAGATTTCAACACCCTAAAGTTTTACCAAAATCACAGTTTTTACTGACAGATCTATGAATGAAGTTTTATGGGGCTTGTATTGGCCAATTTTTGAGGCTTTCTAAAAAATAGATAGATATCTTATCACTGAGTTAATCAGTTGATTATGGCTTCAGGTTTTTTACTGTATTTAGTTTAGTAGAATAATTTAAAGTAAACCTGTGGACACTTGTCAACTGCTTCTATATAAGCTAGGATTTCAACAACCAAAAGAAAAGTTTAAACAAATGATGGAAACAAAATTTTACTTCCTCCATTCAGAAGTACTTGCCAAAGAGTACCTTCATCTACATACTTGCCAACTTTGGATGAGTCAATTACGGCTGTATGTCTTTAACCATCAGTAAACTTGTGGATACTTGCTTATAAAAGTCTGCATTTCAACAATAGTTAGTTCAGCCAAAATGACAGTATGTTGTGATATGGCAGTCCTGCTTCTTGTTGTGGTGATTCGTGTGTATTAGTCACTTGTCATTGTTTGTTTGCCCACACTGTGTTGCGTGTGTGCTATAGAGCTGCTATGCAGAGAGGTAGAGAGGTGTCAGCCTGGTTCCTTAGTATTCCCTCCACCACCGTGTGACTCACTTGGGCTCAGTGAGGGAGGGGTGGCAGGTGGTGTTGATGGTGGGGAAGGTTGGTAGATAGAAGCAGGACAAGTAGAAGAGCCACTATGAAGATCAGCCGGCGTTTTGTGTAGCCCCGGGCTCACGTGTTTGTACTGGTGTTTGCAAGCATCGTGCTACTCGCTCAAGGGGATTAATTTTTGACAGCTTTGTTAAGCCTTCTCCAATGCTCTGAGCTTTCTACTGTAGCACTGTGACTATGTGATGCTCTGAGGTGTATCATTGTAGTTGATCCATCTTCTGTGGGACATGACAGGAGACATTTTATGATGGTGTTGCGAAGGGGGTAGACCATGTATAGTGGCACCCTCATCATTTACCTAAAGCTAGTCTACAATATGTTTATTTCTTTAGTGTCTTAGTACTTTATGTCCTCCTGGCCTCGTCTTCCTGTCACTCCACGTCGCTTCATCCCACTGTCAGTTTGTATTTCGTCTAAACCTCTGCCCCTCCTCGCGCTGCTTCCCCTACTCTGTCGCTTTCCATTTCATCTCTGTTTGGTGCTTGCTGCCGCCCCCTCCTCTTGCTACCCTGAATTGCATCCTCCCTTTTAAGATGGAAAACACAGCGGTTGATCAAATATGTGTATAACCTCGCCTGGGCAGGTTAAGAGACAGGGCGAGAGAGGACATAGCCACGTGGATGAAAGGTTAATCCTAAAACAAGTCCAACGTTGCACGCCAAATCAAAGAGAGAAGGGGGAGGGGTCAACACAACCCCTGCAATAAAACCATCTGACAATCAACCCCATCCTAAGCGTGTGCGTGAGACAGGCATTTTCAGTCAAGCTATGTGTTTCCCCTTCATGACTTCCTTCCACTCCGCATGATGACAAGTGTCTACAGCTGTTCTGATTGGCCGCTGCTGCCTCCAATCACAGTGAAGGCATGTAAGTAAGTAAGGTGCCTGTAGGTTATTGTACCCAAACCCAAAATCAAGAAGAAGCAGTGATAGAGAGAGAGAGAGAGAGGCAGCGGAGTGGGGAAAGATTGGCTGTTTGCTTTATTTTTTAGAGGGGGAAGCTAAACCCGGCACGACTCGCTGCAGTAGAAGACTTTGAAATAACACAGTTGAGAAGAAATTGCCTGTCAGCTTTTTGTAGGGGAGCACTGCAACAATTCCTCCAGGCTGCTGTGGTGGTGGAGGAGAAGGAGAAGAAGATCTTAGCTGTGTACTAAGCTCAACCCTGTGATTGGCTGTTACACTTTGGGCTCCCTCCCCCCTCCTCTATCTAACCTCTTTTTTCTGTCTCTCCCTTCTGCGACTATTAGACTTACCTGAGCCACCACAACTGCAGAAAGCCAGCAGACCACCTCCCACCAGCTCACCCACCCACTCACTCTCTTCTTCTTCACACAACCCCTGCGTTTTTTACCTGGACAAGGGGGCTAAAGCGCTATAGGGGGAGGCATGTGCAGCAGCAGTGGCAGTTTCTTCTCCCATGCATGTTTAGTAGCGCTGCATCGCTGACTTGAGTTGCTGGAAAGTGGAGAGCAACTCTGAAATTTGGAACCATTGTCCCCCCCTTTTTGATGAAAGCAGGGGCAGCGGGGGCAATTAAGGACCTCTTTTCAAACCAGAGGACACCAAAGGCAAGTCATACCACAGCAGCATGATCTTAGGTGAGTTTTTTTTTTGTTTTTTATTAGTTTCCTTTTTGGCTGGTGTTAGACCACTAATCCCTTAGACTGAAACTTGGACACTAGAATAGCCAGCGCTTGTATATTAGCAGCTCCTCACACAAGACATCTGTCAATACTAAAGCGTTGTAGAGGACCTTTAAATCATGGTTAGTGCTTGTAATCACGCTAATAGTGTGCCATTTACAGTGGCAGGTGTGAGTGATGACAGAGAAGGTCAGAGTGTCTGTTGCTGGACCCTATCATTTGTGGCTTGTTTGGTCACATGACTGGACTCCACCATTTCTAGGTTTTTCTGTAATAAGGACAATTTAGGTTTCACTGTCAGTATGGATTTTTATGCTATTTTGTCCATTATTTACGCGATACATGAATGTCCTACTACTATTTTTCTATCTGATATTACAGTATTTGCATTATTTACATTTTCAAGCGTACTACAGCTAATGTGTGCATCCCACTGTATTGCTTATTATCATTTTGCAAGGGTTGTGTGCTCTGAATCAGCCAGTTATCTTCTTTAGTATTCCAGTCTCATAGTGGCCATGTCTGCAAGTGCTCTGTGTGGTCTCTATATATGAAGTTCGTACATTCATACAAGAGATGACTTTCATTGTATACATTCAAAAAGATGACCTGCTGTCTTAGTACATGAAAAGAGATAGGATCAGAAACGTGTGTGTTGCGGTGGATAGCCTTGATGTGTGAGTCAGCTTGTTAAAGTAGAGTTTTCTCATTTGTGCAATGATGTTTTTGGTTGTGTATGTGTGTTTTTTGTGTGCGTGTGTGTTACTATGTGAGGCCACTTTGTGTTTTAACGCATGCCTGGGCTGATTTAAGCGCTCCTCCTATCTCCCGGCAGGCATGTTTTTCAAGCAGACACCTCTAATGATTATAGGGAGTATAGTCAAGTTGTCTGAAGTCAACTTTGTTATTTGTGTAACTGCATAACTTTTCAGGGTTTTTACTTTAGAAACCTCCTTGTTTCTTTGTACAGTTTTCAGATCAGCCTTGTTGTTTTGACTTTTTGAGGTGGGCCAAAGTGACTTCTGCCTCATTTCAACTGTTAGACATGCTCTGTCTTGATCAGGTTGCAGCTGGTGGCAGGATCTCACATAAATGATATTTGGTCAGGATGTGTTAACAGCGGCTTTGAGCCTTACTGCAGCTGGTGCACTGTAGCAAGAGTGAAAGCCCCCAGTTCAAGTAATTGTGTAAGATAAAGACTGTTATTATGACAGTTTATAACACGTTGGTCTTGGAAAAAAAAAACGTATATGTCTCCTTTGTTGAAGTACCAAACGTTTTAGGAAATGTTGAATTCATATCGTTCAACTGAGATGTGCTTGACAACAGATGATTCTTTAGTTAAGTTCGTACACTGCAGCTATGTCTATACATTTTTATCACATCTAATGGTCTGTAAAAGATTGTCTCTTAAAACCTGCCAACAAATCTGCCAATGTTAAGTTGTCATGTGTTTGATTTAGTTTTAACATCAGACATGAGACT
>JAVQKG010247882.1:0-13155 GCA_036025885.1 Hypseleotris bucephala
GGCATTTCGTTTTTGAGTTATTGCGGTCACACGGCCAATCTGCGGACGCGGACGCGGACGCGGACGCGGACGGACATGAAACCATAATATCGCCGAACGCATTGCGTTCCGCCGATATAATAATGACACAAGTATAGTATAGTCTGCTACAACTGAGTGGCACCTGATTATGATAAGGCTTACCTAATAAAGTGGCCAATGGATGTACAGTTGAAAGCCAGTTGATTAAGAATGAAACACTTGCCTTTTTAGTCCATTATTCGTTAGCCTATGCCCTCAGAACAGCTGGGAAATGTCTAAAAATGGTTTGGCCCGACTCCTAATGAAAATATAACCAAGAAGACCCATTTCAGGTGACGCATTAGCTTTCTGGCAGCTAGAGAAGCACTACTCAACACTGTGAAGGCTTGACACCTGACAATTTTGCAAACAAAATAATTTACTATCAGTAAAAGCCTTTATAAATGTGTATCTCCTGAAGTCACTGGATGTACATGTACGTATATGTTCGTATTTTATATTTTAATGTGTTGTAGAAATGGTGATAAGAAGTAAATATTTTGTGTATTTATTTAGCTATTTATTATTTCCCCTTCAGTCTGGAAGGAAATCCTAATTTAAGAAACTGAAGAGGTTCGGAACCAGAAAATTGAAAGCAGGTGTCTCTGCGCTTCTGGCATTTCCTTCAGATAGTCAAATTAAAAGCTGTCCACTGTTTGTCAGATCACACATGTTTACAAATTGAGTCACCGATATGATCACTGCACCTTCCAGCATTAACAATTCACAAGTTTGTTATTGCATCCAATATCCTCCACAATAACATTCAGAGATGCAAAAGTAAGATTGGGATGGCATTGATATTTATAAATATTTATAAATGTATTTTCAAGAAACACCCTGTTGCATTCATAACTCAATTCTATGTATTAGTTTATTTAATATGGACATCACATATCGTACATTGCTCTCTACAAACACACTCTACAAAGTTATTTGTAACATTAATGCTACATCATACCATACAGTAGCCATGGGTCTGGGTGAAGGGATTTGAAACCAAGGCCCTGAAAAAGCCACCCCAATTTTTAAAAAGTCTAATTCGAAATAGAGGAACTCCCCTCAAAGAGAAACATCGGGAGTATACAGCAGGATACCAATTACAGTTCACTCACTATAGGGGTCCGCCGATATCCCTGTGATAACTCCTGTACTGGAGGCCCACAGAAAAGGAAGTGCACTGCCAAGATCACAGCGCTGGCTTTTCCAGTGAAGTACTACCACTGTTTTGAATGAAGACTTATACATCTATAGCAGGAGTCTGCAAAATTTTTACCACCTCAGAAATTATTTGGTGTCCCATCAAGGATTAACACACCTTTACACCAGGTTTTAGGTCTTAATCAGGTCAGCAACAATCAGTCACACTAACTGTTGTAATGAGATTTTGTGACTCAGCAGATATAGTTTAGCTGTGCAAAGTGAATCAGTAAACAATGCATGCAAGAAGAAGATATGAATATGAATAGTGTGTGATAACCCAATGCACAAAACACAAGCTTGCAGTGTAGCTCAAGGCAATAAAGCAGTGTTGGATATCAACAGTAGAAATCCTCCTATACAGCAGCTATACAGAGGGTTCCTGCATAGTGATGATGGTATAGTCTAAGTGCCCGACTGAGTCATCCTCCGGCCGAGCTTTGACACACACACACACACCTCCCACATCTCCCCATCAGCAGCAGCCTCGGGGTGGGGCTAATCACTGTAGCTTCATCACCGACTCCACGACAGCTCCAGTTTATAGATGCTCTGTCTGAAGGCGTGGCTGCTGCAGTGGCCTATACTCGCTCCGTTTGTTTCACAGGCTTAAGACCACAGCAGAACAGCACCGTGTTTAAATATAGCCTTCTGTACAAGATAAGAAATAAAATGTGTTTGCCATCTTCACCAGGGCACGGTGCAGACTGGAATCCTCAAAGGGTTTTCCTGGGGCACTGAGCTTTGGTATGTGCTGATTTGCCTTGAACTGATTAAAACATGAAATGGCTGGCGGCGGGTAGCTTGGCAGAGCAGCCTTGACCTGCACAATCCTTTTCCTCTACCTTTAAGGCACCAGAGGTCTGCACTCTCTGATCCCAATGGCTGAACATTAGACTGTGCTGAGGCTTGCAAAAAGCCTTATGCACGAGCTGACTGCAATTTCATTTCCAGCTTATCCCCTATTCCTTAATGCAGCTTTTATTCCCCTGTGAAAACGCAATGGAACATGCAACTACATCACACAATGCAATAATATAAAAATTCTTGTTTCTGTCGATATATCATCAAGAATATATTATTGATGCATATGAGGGAAATGCCCTTTCATCTGTCAGGGCAGGGCTCTGTATCCTCCTATTTCTAAATTTAATTCACCAAGAAAATCAGGATTGATCACCACAGCTCAAGGCCACAATCAGCATCCATGATCTAATCAGGACCCAGCACTAGACAGAAAAGGATACTTCCATAAATAAAAACCATATGAGAGGCAGCAAGTGCCCATAACACTGAGGGGAATTTGATTACCCTCTCCCTGCTCCACAGGTGTGCTTTTAGCCTGCTGCCTTCAAAGGCTGCAAGTCTGAAATAATGCCACTGTGGGCACCCGCTCTGTTGTTTTGCAGTGCCCGGTCTTTTACATCATGCTTGCATCAGAGCAGAGTGATGCATGTGGAGCCTCTTTCACTGATGCCCACAGAAGCCAGGGCCATCCCTGTGAGACAGGCTCTGTCAGGAGCGGTCCAGAGACACCCAGGGTAATAAATTACCTAGAATTAACACGTCATCCTGCGCCGCGTTCGCGGCACACTGCTTAATGGATCTATTAACCAAATGGGCTCAGTGCTAAACTGCTTTCAAAGTAAAACTTCTTCTTAGCAATACATTCCTACCCTACACATCATAACGTTCAAAATATGACAAGTCAGTGCCAGAGTATACTTTTTAGGTGTTGGTGGATAATGCAGAGACCTCCACAATTGTTCGGCTTCCAGGTTTTAATATCAATTTACAAATTAAACTATTATGAATCTATTCTCAAAATGCTGGTGATTCAGTGTAAAATGTACTGTAAACATATAACTTGACTGTCAGAGCTTCCATAATAAATAAATCTCTTTCTATCAGAAACTCTTCTACCCAAATGGAGGAGGTGGGAGTGAACTGGTGTTAACTCCTGACAGTATGTATCTCATGCAGCCACAGTGGTGTCGTACAGTAACTCATCTCGGTGGAAGTAGTTCTGACGTGCTGGGCTTGAGACAAGAAGAAGCCTATGCAAACACAGTCTTTTGAAGTGCCGGTGCTCTGAAGCCACCCGCAGTGCTGTCAGTGTCACTCGTGTGGGAATTCCTTCGAGATGTTCCTGTGTGCAGCCATTAAAAGCTCGCCTTCCTGTTGATGCCTGCCACTGATAGCAGGGGATATTTAGTGGAGGACTCAAAATGCCAGTTGTGCGGCCTGTCTCTTTGTGACACTGTGGCAGTTGGTATGGCACACACACATAGCAGGTAATTTCCAGCAAGGCTGCTCATTCATCACAAAAGGTAAATACTGATAAGAGTGGGGTTCAGACACCTTCTCATTTCTTAGAGGCTAAGCTAACATCACTTGATGGTGGGGCAAGTGATAGACACTGTTATTAACACTTATCCACTACAGAAAATACAACTACAGCATGATGGCTACAAGGACTGACCCTGCTCAGGGCAAAGCTTGTAATAAAGGCTCTTACACTGTGTCCAGCCCACTGCAACAAGTGCAATCTGATTGTCTAGAAATAATGTCTCTGGCTTAATTTGACAATATAGAGCTAAAGAATGCATTGGCATGGAAAATATGTTTTTTGCTTTATGCATTCATAATGATAAACAATACTCTATAATTTACATTATAAAAAAAACAAATATTTATACCCACTAAACATTTGCTTGAAAATTATACCTTGTGGAAAACTAGCAATTTGAAAGCTGCCATTAAACCTGACTTTTGAAATAACAAAAATAATGCTGCCTTTGAGACCTGTACAGTATATAACTACTGATCAGGTCTTTCATTTGTGAATAATAAATTACATTGACATTTACAGCAATTTGAGAGTTTGAAATTTAGAAGACTTGTAAACAGCTATTACCCCATGTTATGTAGACCGGCCTGGACATCTTCAGGATGCATACACATTGTAATGATTTACCTTACGGCCTCAAATGCAGAAAATCTCCAAAGAAACCCGACCCGCTCAAGTGTGCTGATTGTGTTCTGGTGAAGTGGGGTCAGAAAGGACCACATAGAGTCATGAGCATGAAGCCTCTACCAAAAAACACTCTTAACCAGGCATTCCAGGCAGCGTCTCTCCTGCACAAAGAGCAGCTTTATCCTCCCGCACTTAAGTTCCTCTCCTCGAAAACCTCTCACCTTAACCTCCGCTTAAACTTAATGGTGAAGCTTAATAAGAGTAGAGGCCCCGGCTGGAAAACCTAAACTGTGGATCTGCCCATGCATGAAGGCACAGGATACACTCAGGATATAAGGATGTGGAGGTCTCCGAAGACGGGAATAAAAATACTGAACAAATAACACTTAATTGAGGTCAGTGTGATTGAACGCTGCAAGGCTAGGAAGGCGTTAGCATAGGTTCCAGATGGCAGGCTGTTATTTCACTGTGCCCTGCTAATACTGCAGGATTGGATGCTTGTAACCTGAGTGTCCCCTGGGCCCCCAGCTCCTCCAGTGAAGTGAAATCAGGGCCAAGCTCCCGCCACTGCTTCAGTCGACATAGGTTTATACCCAGACTGAGAAGAGGTCTGTGTGAGTGCGCAAAGGGGCTAGGTTGATCCGGAGTCCTGGAACAAAGCATGTTAACACCGCTCCTGTGTTTAACAAGTTTGGAAAAAAGTGGGGGTTTCCTTCAAAATCCACATCGGCTGTTTTACTCCGACTCCGAAAATCCCAGAGTACATCCTGCTTCTTTTTCCTTGGCTGTGATTTCAGGCTGAATGATTGTGCCTCTTTCTTCCAGAACAATCCACCTCCATATCTGTAATTGTTCATTTTTTACTGTTTGATAAGCTATTGTTTCTTGGAAAGCTACTGTATTCAGAGAAGAATGGAAGTGTGATGTGTGAAGATAAAAAAGCATCCAAGAGCTAATGCTGCCGCTGAGAATTGAAGCAACATTAGTTTTGGGTAATTTCCAAATATAGACCTGTGCTTAACCTCGGCATCACTGTCGCCTTAGAAATCTATGTAGCAACTAAATTATCACTTTGCTTGCATTTAGACACAGTGGGAAAAAATACAAAATTATTTTTTAAGAGCGACATCTATTTTTATGATATAATAGGTAAATTAACTGGCAACACCTAATCAGAAAACCAAAGTCTACTTGCCACTTTGCTAGGTCATTGGCACTTTGAGTTTCTTCCCAAACGTATGTGAATTCTGATGTCCAGCTCCACCTTTTGGCTTTTTTGTAGAAATCACTAATTAAAACAACAAATCCCCCACGCAAGTTGATTGTCCAACTACTTAATTCCACGCCTGAAGAAGTCTATGTTATAAATGTAATTTGACAGTATGTGTGTAGTATGTGTGTAGTATTTATCTTGTTTTCAGCAGCTCTTTATTAGACATAGGTGAACCAGATTTCTTTGTTCCAGGGCAGTGTTTCCAAAGAGAGGCCAGTGCTTCAGGGACTGCTATTTCAGGAGTTGTTGTTGACTTTTAAATGTTTAATATCTTCCCATTACAATAAAGATTAAAGCTTTGGAAGATGATTGATTTCAAAGCAGTGAGTTTAAAGTCGTTCTTTTTTCAGCCACCAGGATCATGTAAAATGCATTGGGCTGAGACCCCATAGTGTGTTGCCAAAATCTATGTAGATATATACATATACAGTATATACTATATATTTGTACTGAAAATCAATTGCCAAAAGCTAATCCAATCAAGCAACCAATAACTACAAAAACAAACCTGTGATATAAATGCTCAAATTAGCATTAAGTTAGGAACCAGGTTGTGATTTTTATGGTCTTCTGAGTCTGATAAAATGTCATTTGAAGATGATCTTTGTGAACATCAAGTGGAACTTACTGAAAATATTATTAAAATGTGTTTTAGGTAATAATGGTAAATACTATTGCAGGTCACACATGAAAAGCAGAGTAACAGTACATATTTCTAGATACAGCAGGCCTACGTGCAGACCTTCGGGTGACATTAACAATAAAGGATAAATCAGTAAAAGCACAGTTATGGTCTCTGCAGCTGACAGCCATAAATAATCCTTACTATGGGTCAAGCTGTGTGTTAGAGCACAGCACTTTTCTCTCTGTGATATTCTTCTCACTCAGCACAACACCAGCATCTATTGTCATGATCTAAATCACATAAGCTCCTCCAGTGTTCCTGAGCCCATTCACAAACAAACAAAAACATTTCAGACAGAGCTCCAATTGCAGCAGGAAGACAGTGGATGTGGAACACAATGTCCATATCATAAGAAGCTAAATAGTATCTTGATTAGAGATTTAAATGCAACCATTATGTTATGATGTCCATGATTTATTCATGGGTTATATCAGGTTTATGCCTGTTTTTTAATGGTTTAGTCCAGCTTTAGAAAGGCATGTTTTTCACAAGTGTCTCCAAATCTGAGCTGCACCTTACTATATTTCAGAAATACAGCAAATGCAAAATAGCAAGAACTAAACTAACTAATTGCCTTTGATTTACACCCAACGTTGACAAGTAAATCTAGGGTCCTCAATTTCTGCTTACATTTACATTTCTAATTTTAGTTACAATGCTGGTGTGTGTGTATGTGTGCATGTGTGCGTGTCTGTTAGCAACTTTATGCAAAAATACTTTCAGGGAAAGTCAGGAGTAAAACAAGGAAGAAGTGATTAGATCTCGGGAGTGATTGGGATTACAGTCTGGATGTAGGATTTTTTCAAAGAATATCTCTTCTATTCCTCGGTGGTTCGAGAGTCAGCGACTCCCTCCACTATCCAACCCCCTGACACTTAGCCTCCTGCTGAGTAGAGTACAAATATGTACAATACAAGACACTAGGAGAGTGCAGACCTCCACCAAGGCATCTCAAAAAAGTAAGAAGTCATTATTTCCCGCAATAAATATTTTACTTTATTTTTAAAAAATTGACATTCCACAAAAGCATAAACGTGTGCATCTCATCTTCTAGTTTCATATTGCATTTCATACAGCTATTAGCCACAATACTAACACGCAAAGAAAATTCTATAGGCGACTCTCCCATTTACAGCCTGTAGATCCACCTTGTGTTCATTCAGGCTTACATTCCCACTCTTTCAATTTTCACATGTGATTATGACAGACTTGAGCGCAACATGTGTACATCACTGTGAACATGCCTCCATCATGAATGCACATGTCTCAGCAGCATATGGTCTTATTGTTTCTGACAGGGTATCTCGTATTTGTCATCTGGAATACACTGACCTTGGGTTCCTGCATTAGACGGGCACAGCAGCACTCAATCCCATCAATGATTTAATCGATTCAGCGTGAAATTAGACATCAGAATACATATGTGCACCCATCTCCATTCATAGCGGCCAGCAGGCAATATTCAAAGCTGCCAAAGTGAAGGCTCACATTTAAATAACATGATACACTGACAGTTCGCGGTAGCAAAATTATAACATTATGGTATCTGTTTTACATTTATAGTGAAAAATCTAGGAGCAGGCAGGTGCTGGAATTGAAATCAGTTTGTTCATTATATCAATATGATGTCACCAGAGACTGACAAAATGACTGTGACATTCTTTACTTCAAGATGATATGGGCACAAAAGGGTAGAAGCTACTAATCTCAATACTGGAATGAAAACTGAATATGGTTACTCTAAATGGCCCTGCAATGTCATGTGAAATGTCCTGCATAAAACTGTGATTGTCAAAATTAAGCATTTTAAAAATAAATTGAAAATGTATGCATTAGCGATTAGTGCTCTTTCTCCAACTCAAGGAATGTCTCGGGAGTGGAGTCTGCCTATGTTTCCTGTGTTACTGTGGGTTTTCTCAGTTTTTCCCACCATCCAAAGACTCTGTTAGGACAACTGGTGAATCATTTCACAAGTAATAAAAATGTCTCCAGGGTACCCAGTCTAAGGTTTGTAGCCACCTGCGACTGTATTGTTATGTGGTTTTTAAACAAGTTATTTTACTTGACTGCCTCATGTAGAAAGTATCATTTAATGGCTAAAATTCAGTGACAGTAAAATGTATCTGATGCTGAAATGGTCAGGATGACATTGGAGCTAAGTGGATTTACAAAGAGAAAGTACCAAACTTGCAATGGTTTATTTTACTTGTGAGCTGCTGACATCTATACTTGACTCCTGTGTCTACAAACATTAGTTAGTAATTAGTGCAGTTATCTGTAGAATGTTAGCTCCCATTCTATAAGTTAGACTCGATGATGGCTGCATGTATTTACATAAAAACACTGTGTGCTGCTTTAAAGCTGAGGCTCTGAAGTGGAAAAGGCTATAAGGGCACTTGGGACAGACAGTGGGTTTGAAGTGCACTGAGCATCTCTGATGAAGTACAGTTAACGCATTCATACTGTGGCAGTCACATTACTTATTTAACACAGCACATGTACTACATCAGGCAGGGGCCAAAAAACTTCAGTCTACAAGAAGGGGATCCACGAAGTGCAAGCTGAAATTAAGTATATGCTCTGTGATCCAAGACTATATCGTATTATTGTGTAAAAGGTCACACGCCAATGAACAGGACCATCAAAAGCTTTATATCCTCAATAACTTCCTCCAGCAGAAAGACTTATTCATGTTTTTACAGACCAAAGGTCATTCAATTTATCTCTTTATACAATTTACAAATTCATTTACAAATTATTAAATATAAACAGCAGTAGACCCAAATAAATATTGCTGGGAATTTGCCAAGGGCTAGACAAAGGCCAGCAGTTTATCTAGGAAAGGAAACTATATGATAATTATGATTACAAGCCAGTGTACGTCTTGTGCCAGTAACAAATGGAAAACAATGAGAGTCAGATAAGTTACTAACAAATTAATGTCCAGGATAATAAAAAAAAAAGAAATACATATTTCAATTCAAATGCATTTTCTGACAAATACAACCAAAATGGACTTTACCAAAAAAGTATTTTTTAAGCACATTATAGTTAATACAAAAAAATAATATCAACGCTGTTTTCAGCAAAGCTTGTGTGATAGCTAAGCTAGCTAGCTTGTCTGGCCAGCATTGGTCTGTGATTAGATGTCAACACTAAACAGTGCTATTTACCTCCTTCACCATACATACAGTGCACACAAGGATCATCACACCTGGTTAGTGGAGTCCTACAAAGCAATAATTATTTACTGTTTTATCTGACGACAAGAGCAGCCTGGCCCTACGGCCTAATTACCAGAGCCTGACAGCTTTAACTGGTGCCACTGGTGTGCACAGCTGTAGCTCACTGATGTGTGATGGATCCAGATGAGAAAAGGACGGAGATATGACAGTACATGTTGCTTAGAAACAACAGTCCACATGAAACAGAGAGAGCCACACCTTTTGCAATAATACTTCAAGAGAACATGTATTTCTACCAGTCAAATTATCAACAAGAATAAGCCTATTCAAACGTCTGGCCACAGGTAAAATGTAAAATGTAAATTTATTTTCTATCTTATCCTCCTTGGGTTGTGCAGAAATCCTTGGATTGAAAAGCAGGATAATCATGTTTGAATGCTACCAATTGCACAGAAAATAATGGGCGAATTTCTGAAGTAAAGGGCAAATGACAGTCTTTAGGCACTTGACAATTTCACTGTGAAGCAATCCTGGGACCTGACTCAGTTAGCACCTCACCTCATAGTCTGCGAGTAAAGGGAGACTGGGATCGCTCACTTAAATAGAAAGAAAATCAAACAAGAGAAAATTAGATTTTTGTCAAATAGCTTCAACAGAGAATGTGAATCATCTCTGCTTTAAATGAGGTTTTATATACTAACTGGCCACTTTATTAGGTAGACTTTGGAGCTATCATCTGGTGTGGCGTTCTGCTGCTGTAGCCCAACTATATGTTTTGTCTTGTGTGTTCAGAGATGGAGTTTTTGTAAGTCTACCTAATAAGTGGAATACATATTGTCTGTAGCATGGTCAAAAATCTAGACCTGATACATATATTTTGGATCTCACTTTACTGACCAAAGAATGCTCTACTTTAAACAGTTTGGGTGGGTCTGTCCCCACAGTCACTCACTCCACTTTGAAAAGGGGCATTGATTGTATAATGTTTTCCATTGACGTGACCTTTCAGACTTCTATGTGTTCTATATCTACACTGCAGGGGTCCAGTACACAGACGTACAGCGATGACTCCATTGAACCGGGGCCGAGATGGTACTGCTGACCAAAGTCTGTCTACGCCACAGGCATCTGATGGCCTTTTGTTAGTGCATAGCTGTATCTTATTGCTGTTAATCTCTATGGATATATAGGAGTCAGTATATATATTTTAGACAAGACCAAAACAAGTAGCCAACAGTAGCATTTTATATAGTAGAATGATCTTCTATGGAACTGGGTCTAATGTAATTTCTCTGACAATTGTGGTTTCAAAATATAATAATTTAGGTCTAAGCCAAGGAGTGAGCTAGTGATAAACCCAGAAAAATGTTAAATCTAAAATGACTCCACAAGTTAAAAATAAGTTTAAACCAGGCTAAAATGTGTATAAAATAGAACAACCTTGGTCTCAACATGACCCGAGTAGTGGTCCACACATCTGATTTTCTATTTAAAAGGTGAAAAATTATTATTATACTTCAATTTAGTTTTTTAGTTTGTTTTGGCAGACAGACTAATTCGTCTATCCACAAGGCTTTTCCTGCTCCACAGAAATATGAAAGACAAAATTAAGAGTAGCACATTACTGGATGTGTGTCAGGTTCCTGTTTTGTTTTATGTCTGGTATAAAGCCTGTTTTTATTTTACTTTTATGTATCTACTGTAGATGTTCAAGGCAAACATGTAGTGACCAGGCCTGAACAAGCTCATTATTTTCTGGGACATCACCCCTTTTATGCACCATGGTCACTCCCTGCTTTTACAGAGCAGTAAAAGCACCCAATGTGATGAACAAGAGCCATTAAAAGCAAACAAAAACTTTTAAATGGGATAGACAAAACACAATGGCAAACTTTATCTGGTTCCAGAAAATACTACTACAAGAGGCACATAGTTTTAATTACAACAGAAATGATATTGTAATATAGGCCCTATGCACAGGTACATTGTGTGACATTTCTTAAATTCATCGTGTTTTCAAATCAAGTGAAGAAACTTGATTTGAAGCCACTGGGATTAGAGAATAAAAATCCCAAAAGCTAAAAAGATTTTTGTCAACTAATTAACATCCTCACCTTGAATCTTAAATACACCGCTTATAACATCAAAGCTGCTCAATTTTACACCTTGCCTCACAGGAATTATCTTCTCAGTGGCGTGAAACCTTGTGGATACCAAAAATCCAAAAGAAAATCGCTTTACCATAATGTGTGCCAGTGGAGGTCTGTCTCACATTTATGATCTGTGGCCTTTAAACAAAACACTAGATTAGTAAAGAGAATGGAACATTTATATACAGTGATAACATGACATTCCTACAAACTGAACTGTTGATCGGCTATAGTGCCAAATTATAGCAATCTAGTACAGTCATGCAATCAGAACAAAGCAGCTGGAAAATAGGTCTGTATCTACTGTGTACAATAATAACACAAAGTCATTGAGCACTTACGGGCCGAGCTAAACCACTTTGTTGCTGCATTGTTGCATTCCACAAGTAACAAATAACCTTGATGTCCACATGCCTATTACTTTGTACAAACTGTATGTACTCTGGCACCTTTGTGTAAGAATAGGAGATATCTTCAGCAATTTGAGATACAGTGGCTTATCTGTGGAATCGAAGTAGGCCCGCCTTCTCAATCCACATCAGTTCACCTGTTGCCTGTCCATCGCTATTCCTGATTTGGTTCAGAGCTATAAACTCTGACCCATCATCTAGCCATTACAATTTGTGAGACTCCTTGTGCTTGTCTTGTTCCAAAATGTTAAAAATGTCAAAATACTTCCTGCCTAATATGTCCCACCCACAAACAGCAGGTGCCATGACAACAGATCATTTTAACACTATTTGCACTATTTCTGTCAGTGTAACTCCGGAGGCTGTTCTTTGTGCTAAAATAAGTATCTAGTATCAAACGAAGTAACAGTTTGTAAAGATTTTGGAGACTTTTTGTTGAAATAGGTCCCATATTAGTCTATCAGATTATTATGGTAAGTCTGGCTGAATTGGGCAATTACAACGCACATAAAATAATAATCACTATCTTTAAACAAGGTTTGTAGCGTGCCACTGTTAACAGTAAGTGCCCTTTAGACTTGAGAGGCAAACTAATGAGAAAGGCATCAGATTATGTGTGTCATGTGGGATAGGGTCTCTGCTAAGAACTTAACCTATAAAAACAAATAGTGTTATGGGTATTTCCACTTGTGCTTCTGTCTTATATTGGCACAAATTGAAGAAAATAGTGTAATACAGAACAATTATTGCAACCATACAGCTACAACTTTAACTGGGACCAGGTTATTGAGGCAGCAGTCTAAGAGATTACTGTATGTCCAGACTTCCTTCTCCCCAGACATCTCATCAAGGCTTGCTGAGAAACAATTTTCCTGGGGCCATTTCCCAGTGGCACAGTCACAAAAGATCTCCCCAGGGAAGTGTCCAGAGAGCATCCAAAACAGGGGTGCCCTGCTTTGGATGTGAAGGGGAAGAGAAGAAGTAATATAATCTTTACTCCAAGGTAAAGAAGCCCCAACGTCAAAACACCAACATACACTCACAGGGTATATTATTAGTTAGATCTATTTACCTGCTTGGTGCTCAAATCTAATGGGCCTATCACATTGCACCACTTCAAGCCAGTGGAAATAACCATGCACATATGTTCAACAAAACTGCTGATGTTCAAATAGATATCAAAATGTTGATAATTTGCTGGGATTTCCACATATG
>JAVQKG010248089.1:0-10397 GCA_036025885.1 Hypseleotris bucephala
AATGAACTCCTGTATGTTTTTTGCAAAGTGATGAGGCAATAACTATAATATTGGCTTGCCTCTGTGAATCACACAAATTAGTGTGCAATAATTTACTTAGTGATTATTAGACAGTAGGAATCCAAATTAACTGCATTTAGAATTTGGATTCGCACAATCAATACACTACTTGTTTGTGACCTTCTGTAGCTGGATTATGATAAGAAATGGATGATATTGTGAACTGACATTGGATCATCTACCTTATGCTGTACATTTAAAACATTTGGACAAGGCTGAAATACTATTGTCCAATTTTCTTGGAGTCTATTTTCTATTTATCAGATATGTACAAGGAACCTGAACTGCTTTATAGCATAGCATAATTTAGTAGTATATTTTTTATATAGTGAAGAACAAGAAAATCACCATCCTATTCTTGGATACCCATTATTCCTCAAATGATCCTTTCTAATAGAGCCGTGATAGTGTACATTTAGCACAGCTGTTGACATTATCAATTTGCCAATACATCCCAAATCCCTCTCCATGCAGAGGTCAGGAGCGCTGCAGTGCTGTGCTCAGTCTGTATTACACAGAGTGGGTTAATGACTCACTTAGACGTGCAGGGAGTGATCACGGAGGGGCAGCAGCCAATAGGCTCACAGACACTTGCAGACATGCCCGGCAACACTCTTCCAGCAGATCTCAAGACGTGACATGTGTACAGTCAATGCACACACACTCAGACACACACTAATGCCACACACACACAGACACACACTCTCTCACACACACTCTGAAACACACATATACACATGGACACACATACTACACACACGCTGCACACTTACCCTCAGTGACCCGAATGCTGTGACGCAATCTGGAGACTGAGGAGTCCAACTGTTCAGCTGCCAGTGAGCCCAGTCAGCCAGGGGGACACAGGCAACAATGGACCCACAGCCTAGCATAGAGAAGAATATTAGAGGAAAATAAATAGATAAATGAAAAAAAAAATGTAAATAGAAAATAGATAGACAGAACTACAGTCTAAAACTGTTAAGAAAAATAAATAAAGATAATAATCATATTATCATATTCACTATTTTGTTTTGTTTGGACTGCCAAAGGATTCAGTTAATATATATTTTTAAGCCTACTGTGTGCTCCCATCACGTGTCAAAAAACTTCACATTTAAATAAGCTGTATAAGACATAACAGTTAAAGACTACTTTTGCTTGTATGTTTTCTTGTTCTTCTTAACTGTAGACTGAAGAGGGAAATAGCCATTACAATTAAGTAATTTACCTGGAAATTTTATGTTGACAGCACCTTGAAGTCAAAATTCAATGCTGATTTTAATGCAATGTGATGCCGTTGTCTTCCTAGAGAAAAGGCTTATAAATGTATTTTGTTCTATGTTGTAATAACTGTATACAATGATAATTACTACACATTGAACTTCTTTTATAATAAAGCAGATAATCCTTTAATTATAATGTCCATTTCAAGCCTTCAAGCCAAGCATTCATATTAACATTGTCCCTTTTCTCTGTGTTTTTAGGTGGTTCCAGAAAGTGGGTCGGTAAATGGCAAAGGCAAAGCACACATGGATGACCCCCACACGGTAGCAGGCGCAGAGGAAGATGAAGAAGAGGATGACCATAGTATACCTCAAAAACTCAACAACCACCATGTTTCAAACCAGCATCCACTTCTTAAAGGCGATCTCAATTCAACCATAAATGGACTCCACCAACTCTCTTCTATGACTGTACCAAATGGCTGCTCTAAGACAAAACCTCACGGTGCTGAAATGGCTTTAGGATCATGCCAAGATCTTAAAAAGTCCACATATCAAAAGAGCACACTGGCCTCCGAGCCTCAAAGGACTATTATAACTATGGTTCCTAAAAATGGACACAAGACTTCACCTGAAGATTTTACTGGACCACTTAAGAAAATCAAGACGGAAGAACCTTGGATGTGGATCACAGAGCAGGCTACGAAACATTTACGAGATGTGGAGGAAGTTTGCGAAGATCCTTTGTCCACTTTGGCCGCGGTGGTTTGTTTGTCAGTTACGGAAAGGAAAGGACTAGAGGAGAAACTTTTTGGTTCGCAATCTTCTATTCTCAAATCCATCAAAACGGAACCGCCAGATTTCCATTTTGTCAAGAAAGAATCGATGGAGTCAAGTCAAAAGATTGTGCAACCCATACAAAGAACTCCGATCAAAACTGAGCCTTCGCAAAACGCATTACTACCCAGCGTGCAAACTTTAGCCGAAAAACGCAATCTCAGTTTCGATCAGGCAATTGCTATAGAGGCCTTGACTCAACTGGCAGCTCTACCTCAAAACGCCACCGCGGCCATTAAAACTGAAAGTAAGGGCGATCATCCCATTTCGAAAGTAAACGAAGCTAAACCAACATTCAATAAAGTGTCAGTTATAAGCTCGCTTAAAACGTCAGTCATACGGCCTCCCATTGCGAGACAAGGTAATATCATTCAATTCAAGGAGACAGAACCATGTCATGTAATTAAATCAGAGTTTAGCATTAAAAAAGAAATTGTGGATAACAGGGATGGGATGAAGGATCAACCAAGGCGAAACCGGGATGAAGAGGAAGTAGCGGCGCAGCTAGCAGACTTAGCATTTATCATCCAAGCTCGACAGCAATCAGGGAATAGCCAAACAAAAGGGACACCAGTATCGGCTATCAAGTACAATATCAACTCTCCACTTAATGCTAATCGCAAAAAGACACCTTCTAAACCGAGGAAGAAGAAAAACGAGGAGGGAACAAATAAGCAAACGCCAAAACGAAATGGAGAAACGGCCAATCGGAAAGGTCCAAAGATAAATTTAGATAAACTAGGACTACACCACAAGAGGAACTTATTTTTGCCGCAAACGCAAATAGATATTAAAAAGTACTTGGCTGAGGCTGAAGAGCAAAAAAGGCAACTTCTAAATCATGGGACAGCACTATTAGGGAGTCCAAATTATAGCACTATTAATCATACAAGTGGGCATGGAAACCAACCACTAGCTAATGGTCAACTTAGCTATAGCCAGTGCAATCGGTACTTGAATGGACTGGGGCTTGAATGTGAAAAGCGATTGCAACAAATACGCCAAAATGGGGAATTCCACAATCATACAAATACTGCTGGACATCATGATTTGGTAAATGGTTTTTCAGATCACCGAAAGTCGCCTCCCCCAAATCAGCAGAATTATTATAAGTTAGAGCACTCAGGCCCACTCACTGTCCTGTCAACGACCACAGAAATGGGGGGAGATATGGGGCATTCTGCAGAGTCCACTCCATCGAAAAATAGTGTCAACAGCTTTTTGGAGTCTCCCATCAGCTATATGGATACGCCAACAAGAAACCTGCTTAATACACCCTCCAAGAAGCTGAGTGATCTGCCGTCGTGTCACTGTGTGGGTGAGTGGGTATTTACTATATTTTACATTGTTTGCAAGTTTTATTTTGGCATGATTTATTTGTGTACACTACTGAAGCCTTTATTTTGAAATGATACAAAATCTGTCATGAAGGTCAGCAATGAACTACTACAATACTGGCCTATCTTTGTTGAAAGTTGAAAAATAGTCATTAAAGCTGCATTAAAATAGGCAGACAATAATTTTACACGAGACATCCCCACATCTGTTACCGGAGGCAGGTGCATTGAAGAGAGCATTAGTAATGCTTGCCAAACTTGAAAAATAGAAAATACTTTGCACACTGCCTCACTTACACGGGTGATAATCCCAAAGCAACAAACTGTAGCATTTTTTATTACCAACTTTTTATTTTTAGTATAGTTTGTTGACTTATTGCAATCTTAGCCTGTTGAGCCATTTGACACATAAAGCCATAATGAAAAGAATTACTCCAATGTGACTGCCATGTGTTATAAAGCTTGTGTACAACAAATTCCTGATTATTCCTTTAAAGAACAGTGCAGCGTTTAGACTTTGGCTACACCTGGTGGTGACACTGAATACATTGCAAGTAGCTATATATTTGTACAATTGTAACCATTAGATATAAGTAACAATGTATTCAGACATTTTAGGAGTATTTGTAAAGATTTGAGGTATGAAAACTGTATCTTTTCCTAATGTTTATATTCTCAGATCAAATCATTGAGAAAGAGGAAGGCCCGTACTACACTCACCTGGGGGCGGGGCCTAGCGTGGCTGCTGTCAGAGAACTGATGGAGAACAGGTATGGTGGCTTTAACTGTGTCAACATTAGAGTAGCCTTTATTTACTACATTACACATGCACAGAAAAACATGGCGTCTGTCAGTGTCTTTGTGGAATGAGGCGGGGTCAAGAGGAAGCAGTGCTGAGCTGGCTCTTCTCACGTGCACTCTCACTCTCACATGCACGCTCGCTCAAATATGCACACATATCACACACCGCTGCATGTTGAAACAGGAAACCCCTTGCGTTTAGGCGAGGGGCCAGCAAAACCAAATGACAGCATGATTTAAACAACCTGTGGCACAATGTTGTCCATTTTATACTTACAAACATTATTTTTACTTTATTTTATTTTGATCTGGTTCTGGCTAACTTTTGCTTCTGTTATGCTAATTTGTGAAACTGTTCATAACTTATGAAATGTACTGTCGCTGTCTCATAGTTTTACAAAGGTATAGACTTGTATGCATTAAATTGAGGGAAATGTTATGTAATGCGTTAACAGATATGGTGCCAAAGGAAACGCTGTGCGAGTGGAGGTCGTTGTTTACACTGGGAAAGAAGGAAAGAGCTCCCAGGGGTGTCCTATCGCCAAATGGGTATGTGACCCGTGTGCAAACTCTGAATGTTTTTAAAATGAGTTTGATGTTGATGTTAATGTTTCCATGTTCATGTGCAAAAAAGTCCAAGCTTTCAGTTATACTTTGCTTAACTCTTGCTTATAATGACATTTTTAACGCTTACTTATTAGCAACATCTGGCTGCAAGTTACTTCTTTCTCCACTGTTGTATACTTAATTACACAAGAAACAGAATGAAATAATCTAATTGTTGGAGAAAGCAGTATTTTAAAGTTGTTTGTTATCTGTAATGTTTTACAAAACCTTGCAATGCTTGTGGATGGTATTTGTTTGTTTAATTGTCAACTACATTCTATAATTTGGAGAGAACTTAAAGACATCAATGTAGAATATTTAGATTTTAGAATATTTTATGCAAATAATATTTATATACTTAGTGCACATGTGCAGGGACTACAGATGGAAACTAGCTATTTAGCTATAAGCTGGTGCAGTGCATCTGTCTCTATGAGCTTAATGTCTCTGTACATTGTCCCTTAAATAAAGATTAAAGTAAAGTATCCGTATATAAATTGATACATCCTAACATTGCCCAACATTGTATATTCTGCCTTGGACACCACATCAGTCCAAAAATCTTATTGACTATAATATTCTCTCTCCTCAGATTATCCGCCGGGGCAGTGAGGAGGAGAAGCTGCTGTGTTTGGTCCGTAAGCGTCCGGGACATCGCTGTGAGAGTGCGGTGCTGGTGATCCTGATCCTGGCCTGGGAGGGGATCCCGAGAGCTGTGGCCGACCATCTGTACAGAGACCTGACTGAGACCCTGTTTAAATACGGATCTGCTACCTGTCGCCGATGTGCTCTCAACGAGGAGTGAGTGACATCTGCTGTAGGCTAACATGAGGAGCTTAGTCATTTCATTGTTTTTATTTGAGCACATATCAAAATGTAACACAACATAAAATTATAATATCAAAATAACATCTCAGGATATTGGCACTCAAGTATTATTTGATCCTACCCCAAAAAACCATCACAAGCTAAATGTATGTAATTATTTTGTTTTTCAGCAAAAAAACAGCACCTGACATTAAACCTGCCTTGTAGCGCTGAATGCAAATAAACAATGCTACTTCAACATCTACTGTAACTATAGGCTTATATGAGGAGCTTAGTCAAAATCATAGGGTTGTTCAAGCTAAACCTATGTGGACTCAACAGCAGCAGATATTGAAATCATATTTGTGGCGCTGAATGCAAATAAACAATGCAACTTTATTACAGTAAAATCAGAGCTGAGTTTGTATAGGGCTTACACCACTCAAAACCTGACTGTTATCAGTCAAAGTGGTAACCCACAAAGTCTGATTTGATGTTGCTGTAGAGGCCAGGAGAGGAAAGTAAAATAGTAATTGTACCTACTTTATCATAGAATATGGTTAGAAAGCTTTAAAGTATTAAAAATAATCAAATGGATGTCGTTTTTTACACTTTTTATTAATAAGAAATAAGATCAACAAATCAGCTAACTAATGTTTTTTGTTTATCTAAAAATCAGTCTTGTTTGCTTTGATAGTATTTTGTTCACATGTGTGATTCCATACTAGTGGCTCTTGGCCTTCATGCTTACCGTATACAACATTCACACTCATATTGTTTTGTCTGTGTTTGGTGTCCTCAGTCGGACCTGTGCCTGTCAGGGCTTGGACGGGGACACTTGTGGAGCCTCCTTCTCTTTCGGCTGCTCCTGGAGTATGTACTTCAACGGCTGCAAATTCGCCCGCAGCAAAACCCCTCGCAAGTTCAGGCTGCTGGGAGACTACCCCGACCATGTAAGCAGTCATTAAAAATAACAATAACTCTTTTATGGTTGTCCTGTACAATATTATATGGATTGACGTGTAGTAGTCACATAGTTTTAGGGATATTTTAATTATGAGTACAGTATATCAGTGGGGTATTTAAGTAAAACCAATTATTATAACTTTAGGCACCTTCTTTAACTTTACCTGCCAGGTCAAATAACCCTAACAACAAATAACTTCGCAAGATTGTTGTTGTAAATAGGAACATGTCCTTAATAGCTTACCTGGTTAAATAAAGGTTAAAAATCTTAACTTTTTGTGACTAGCATACTGTATATAATTGACAAAACATAGTATTTACATTAAAACCAGTAAACAACAACTAATAAACCTTTTGTATGTCTCTTTGAAGGAGGAGAGAATAGAGAGCAACCTTCAAGGCCTGGCCACAGAACTGGCTCCACTGTACAAGAGACTAGCTCCAGAGGCGTACCAAAACCAGGTGAGGAACATAAAAAAACTCTAGCATGAACACAATATAAAACTAGGCATGGGACCATATTACATTTTTGTCTCATGATTATTGTGGTCATAATAATTGCGATTAACAATAATATCATCATAATTTAAAAACACCAACGAAAATGTGTAGTTTTAAGTCCCTAAAATGCTAGTTTAGAATCTCAATAGTACATTTTATTGTAGGTTGACACTAATATTACTTGAACTTTATAGGCTAATACAATAAATGATATGTTCACAGTAAGGTCTAAAGGACATTGAGGTGCAAATAAATGACGATTATTGCGATGAACGATTATCACAATGTTAAAAAAATGGCCACAATAAATTAATTGTCAGTGTTGTCATTGCTATATTATTGTATATTGTCCCATCCCTAGCTAAGACAAACACAGACCAATTAGATTAAAATGCATTAAGATTTTATACACAGGCACATTTTATTTTAAAGCTAACATACTAAATTGATATTTTTGGAGCAGCCAAAATATGAGGCACATACTGTATCACATCGTTAAAATGCCCAGAGCAGAGTGTCCTATTTGAATATGTGTCCAGCTGGCACCTCTGATGCATTTCATTGCCCTGCTCTAGATTTTGTTTCATGGCTCATTACATTAACAAGAAAAGCCTTTTACTAACATTAAGCAAATTTCTGAACAGCTGTGTCGATTACATTGCACACTATACATATTTTGTACTTGCTTATACTCCTTGCTGAAGATGAGAACTAAATTAGCATGAAAAATTAAATTGGATAGCGGATGTGGTAAGTCAGAGGAAAAACATTTGAATTGCTGTTTATGAAAATGAATAAACTGGGAGATATATAACTTTCACATGTTTTATGGTGGTCATTTTCTAGATTAAATAATTTAGCTTATCATATTGCTTTTAATTTTATCTTTTGTAACTACATAACTACATGGTTTACACATTGCATCAAGGTCATGTCCTCTCTTTGTTACCCGCTTAAGGCCCACAGTTGCCGGGGTAGTCTCCTGCCTACTGCCATCCTAACTAGAAATGATTTGAGAGTAAATAAAAAAAGAATAAAAATAAATATTAATAAAATAAATTGTTATTTTGCTTTCACTGACCATTGACTTTTGAAACTAGCACATTTTGGATTTTGCAAATGCTCCTTCCACATCACAGTCTTTTGTTTTTATTCTATCTTTGTCTGTTTTATGATCCATTGTCCCGTTGTTGTGCAGGTGGAGAATGAGGCGTCAGGGAGGGACTGTCGTTTGGGCTGGAGGGAGGGCCGTCCTTTCTCTGGGGTCACGGCCTGTGTGGACTTCTGCGCACACGCTCACAAAGACACTCACAACATGAACAACGGCAGCACTGTGGTGAGGGCTCTGACCCAAATCTGACCTCACATTGTCCTCGAAAACTATTGGACAGTTTGTATGTAGTCCAGCTATAGAGGTCAATGGGTTTAGTCTAGCTCTTTCATATTCGTTTAGGGATATTTAGGGGTGGGTGTTGCAGTTACTCAGTTACATGCAGTGAAAATTTTGTTTCTTGTTCTTTAA
Organism: Hypseleotris bucephala; assembly: GCA_036025885.1. Classification (NCBI taxonomy): domain Eukaryota; kingdom Metazoa; phylum Chordata; class Actinopteri; order Gobiiformes; family Eleotridae; genus Hypseleotris; species Hypseleotris bucephala. The sequence continues at coordinate 8,661 of JAVQKG010248089.1, forward strand.
TTACTTCTGCCAAGGAGGTAGTGTTTTTGGTAGCGTTCATCGGTGCAATTTTCAGGGAAGGTCAGAAATTAGACAGACCAGTTAATTACATTTTGGAAGTGATGCGTGAAAATGAGCTGCCTTTCTAGTTTGTTACATATTTTTTCTCACATTATTACCACAACATTTAAAAATAGATTACATCCAATCCATCCATCCAATTCTTGGGTTGTTTTTTTACCTAGTCCATTTTACAATTGTACTTGAGTAAAATATATCGGCTGCTCTCCTCACCTCTGTCTATACCCTATGCTCAGTCTGTTGTTAAAACATTGTATTGTGTGTTTGCAGGTTTGCACTTTAACCAAAGAGGATAACCGAGCGGTGAGGAACGTCCCTGAAGACGAGCAGCTGCATGTGTTACCCCTGTATAAGATCTCAGAGACAGACGAGTTCGGTCGCATCGAAGGACAGTGGGCCAAGATCCGGAGTGGAGCTCTGCAGGTCCTGTCCTCCTTCCCCAGAGAGGTACGGGAATGTTCAATAAATACATTAACATATCTTTTTGGACATGTTTTGATTAAGTCTGCAGAATATTATGTTTTTTGTATCAATTCCTATTCCCTATCTTTTAAGAGCAGCCCTACAGGAACCCACTTTCTATTATCAAACCCATTGGTCTTATGTTGATTTTAATGCTTCCCCTGTCTTACGTATATGTAAAATGTACTGTCTGTTGATAAAAGTTTGATTACTTTAGTCCTGATTACTCTTAGCCTGGTATACAAAAGGTTGGGGTCTGGTACCTTGCTCATTGGAAATTATTACTCATCGATTTTGCAAATGGACCAATCATGAGCCTTTTACAAGTTGACAAGCAGTGTGTACTAGTCATGTGTATCTTTTTAGCTTCATGTCTAGCGTTTCTGATTGGTTTACTATACATCGGTAAACTGCGCCCTTGAAATTGAATGCAGTCAATGAGAGACCAGACTAACATCTTTGTATAGTATATGAAAACAGTTAGTCACAGCTGGTCAGGCTACTTTACTGTACTAGTCAGATATATCTAATTAGTGACTTCTTTGCAGCTAGCTGATAGTTAGGCCACCACTAGGGGCTGCATACAAGTTTAAGTACTAAGTGATCCTCCTATTATTAAGCTATAACTTGCTCATGACACTACTCCATGTTGTGTTTTAGGTGCGTATGCTGGCAGAGCCGGTGAAGTCAGCCCGTAAGATCAGACAGGAGGCTCGTCTGAGAGCTCAGGCCGAGAAGCTGGAGAAGAAGCTGGGCCTGGCTGCTCTGACCCCGACCAAAGTGAAAACTGACACCAGCAGCAAAGGTAACACTGTCCCGGGACTGTACCTGCACTATACCCTCAAATGTACCCTCAACTGTACCCTCAATGTGCATTTAGGCTGAGGGCTGCAGAGTTATTCCTCATCTCTCACACTAATGTCTTGTTAAAATACTGTCTCTGTCACTTTTATAATGCCATCAATTAAATAAAATAGTTTGTTATTTTTCCCTAATTAATGTAACATAGAGAAGTCATGTGTTCAGTTCTGTCTAAATGCTTAAATTCAACTTATATTCAACTCCCATAGACTATTTCACATTTACACAATTTACTAAACCTTAAATACAATCTAGATTGTGTGGATTAAAAGCAGAAGTAATTTTTTTATACTAATAAAAACAATACAGCGAGTACTCAAAATGTGGAATAGTCCATGTAAGTTGAATGCACAT
>JAVQKG010248180.1:0-20663 GCA_036025885.1 Hypseleotris bucephala
CTTAGGTCATGGTTTTAAGAATGTGTAGATTTTGTATTACAGTTTAAATAGTAATAAAAAAATTGTCCTGCTTTCCCACCACAGACTTTAAAATCTATTGTTTTTGCCCTACTTCTCTGCAGCTTCAAAGCCTCACGCATGTGCGTACTAAATTGCCCCGTGGGGTGTTGAGCGTAAAAACGTCACCTGCCCCTTCAGTCTATTTCAAGGTAAAACTAGGCACGCCTTTACCTATTTACCTTTATGACGAGCACTCGTCCCGGGCCAAGATCCTGTGTAGTGCAGATAAAAAATGCGGAAGCACAGTGATACACAAGATTAATAATAGAAGCCTTGAATGTTTTAGCCTGGAGAAGGATAAAGACGTGAAGCCGCCTTTTACGCACCAAAACCCGGCTAATGTTTTGGCAAATGTGCGCGCCCCTGGATGTCTGTGCTTAGCTAAAGTGGTGTGAAAGTTTCAAGTGGACTTCAACATGTTTTTCAGGAAGCAAGAAGTAAGTAAAACTCGCCTTGTATGTCGGTTAAAACGAGTAGAAATAGTTTAGAAAGCCCAGTACACCTGTTATTAGCATTTACAAAACACGTTGTTAATATGTTTAGCCTGGGAGCGTGTGCAGGTTTGACATTATTTAATTATATGAAGACACGCTTAAAATGCACAACACATAATACAGGCCTATGCAATTAAAACAGTCCTGACTGGCTATATCTTTATTTAGGCCATACCCAACTTACTATAATACTATTTACTTTATTTGCCTCTTACAAGTTTTGACAAGCAACCTAAGTTTCATCTAGGCCTGTGTTATTTTTCTTCAAACTTCCCAGTTTTTCTTCCCACTATCTTAAAAATGTAATATTATTAAGTTGATCCACCTAACATCCAGTTTGTGTAGATTTTTCTAAAGTTTAATACAAAGTTTGATACTGAATTGTGTGCCTTATAGCAAACTTAAAGCATTTTTGTCAAGAAAAACCCTACATGGGTAAAGACAATGGTGCTCTGGGGAAAAGCAGCATTCAACAGTGTGGCTACTATTTAAAACTATTTCAAAAATTCAACTTAGATTTAGCTCAATTAAGGTTGATTTTCTGTTCGGTGTGTATGATGACTATGCAGTTTAGACATTTTATTTTCTAAATTCAGTCAACCTTTCAAATTAAAACATTTGTTTGCCTCTTGGAACTATACCTGGCTTATTCAAATTAGCCTTATAGTAAACAGTGACAATGTAAACTAGATGACCCAAATCAGGATTACTGGGCGGTGCAGTTTCTGTTGCAAGTTGGCGTGGGACAATTGCAGTCTTGGTCACACCTATGCTAAAGATGTATCATCCTAAAAAAAGAAAAGAAAGTTGTTTTTATCTTGATGCAAACGGTTGAAAACTAAAGACAGAAGAACCAGCGTGGGCGACTTGGAGAGAGAGAGCAGCCAAACAAATGTAGAGCACAAAGAGTTTTTGCTTCTTGTAGGGACAGGTACAGACATGAAGCATGCTAAGTGACTAAGAGAGAGATATCTTATCAGAAAGACCTTGTAGGCAAGCTAACAAGCGACATCTCAATGCATTTGGTCATACACACCATATGGTTATACACTGATTTGGGTCATACACACCTAGCTCTTATCACACACGGTGGTATTTTTATTTCAACCAGGTATTTGACAGTCGAATCTAAAGATAAATATGATGATAAAATAATTTGTGGTCCTAATGTCACTAATGTTTTATAAGCGTTAAGTAATACAGGTCATTATTTATTCATTGTCTTGAACTGGTTTAGCTCCACAAACAATCTTGTTGTCATGAAGAGAAAGAAAGATGTAAACAGCCTATACTGATTAAATGATGGGAATAATCTACCTGACTTAAAATGTATGCAAGTAGACTTTTGGGCAAAGTGTGGTCATCTAACTGGATTTAGATGTGGGTCTAGATCCCTTACCATTTAGATACAGTATATTCAAAATAACCTTTATGCTGTGCTGATTAAAATCTAATTGTAATTTGAAGTCATGAAGGTCAAGCTATTCTGAAAAAGATTGTTGTGATATAGTGAATTCAATTTATGCTCTGTTAGTTTTATGTAGAAGTACGAAGTAGTCTTCTTTTTTTAAAGTCGACTAAAAACGTGATAAAATCTTGGCTTAGTAAAAGTCTTTATATTTTATTTTTCACCCTATTGCACACCCTTATATGGATGTTGATATTGCTCCCCAATTTTTATGTAATGCAAGATTGTTTGGAACAGAAATCAAAAAGAAGTCATATTTTTTTTGTTTGACTTCTAGCACTCTTTATGTAGTTCTTTGTTATTACTCCTAAATAAATAATAAACAATCCCCTGTCCATATTCCACATACATCTTTCTCACGTTTACTCATGTTATTTTGGCATTACAGAAATCTGTGTTTGTGATTGATGATGTTTATGATTGATTGTTTGTTTTTTTGTTTTGAAGGAACATATTGAGCTTCCCTCAAGAGACAACAATCGATTTTATACAGAGCCTTTACTTCCCGAGAACAAGAAACCTAGAACTGTAAGTGTGGCAAAGATACAGTATTACAATCTGTGTGGAGTGTGCATGTTTAATCATTGTACTGTGGGCTCTCTCTAAATTAATGTGAGAGGGTTTCTGTTTGTATGTCTTACTGTCAACCCTGCGACTAACCAGGCTATGGTCCTAGATGTACCCCGCCTAAGCCCCATAGTTACTGGGATAGGCTCCTGACACCCGCAACCACTAATAGGAAAAGCGGTAGAAGATGAATGAATGAATTTGTACAGGGACAGTGCACAACAATACATTGACCTTAAAAAAAAACAGGAAAGATGCATGGTGCCAGGTTTAAGCAAAAATACAAATTTCCACCTGTATGCATTGATATATTACAATCAATCATATTTTATATATTTATTTGGTGCATCTTTTGAGTAAGTAGACTTGTTTGTGAGATACAGTTGAAGTATTAAGTAGAATATGCTATGGAATTATGAGTTAGCATTTGTTTCCTAGCCATATAGTCTGAACTTCATTGAAAGTGTATTTGTAGCATACATTGGCTTCTTGGAATTCAACCATCTTTGACAAAGTGAAACTAGAGTAACAAGATCCAACATGTCAGTAAGGCTTCCACCTATCACTATTCCAAAGACGTACAGTATGTGTTTTTCCAGCTGTGTGCCCAGACTTTGATGTTAGCAAAACAGTGTGTCTCCTCTCACTCAACCTTATTACCTCCGGCAAGGATGTTTTTGGTAGCTGTTGGACGTCTGTGAGCCATTTTACTCAAAAACTACTGAATGGATTTTGATGGAATTTTCAGGGAAGGTCAGGAATGACACAAGGAACAACTGATTAGATTTGGGAAGTGATACGGCTCACTGTCTAGTATGGCATTGCAACTTTACCCAAAAACTACTGAACGGATTTGGATAAAAAATTCACGGAATGTCAGAAATGAACAAATAACAAAAGGAGTAAATTCGGGAGTGATCCGCATTACCGTCTGGATTATTATGTTTTAATTGGCAACTATTCAAAACTTTACTGAAAAAGTTACACCGATTTGGATGATATTTTCCAGGATGGTCAGAAATGCACGTTACATTTTGGGAGTGATCCATGGAAATGAGGATTGTATCATTGTATCACAGCGTATACCGTAGTGTTTTGTCCTGTGAGAACAGTGTTCTTAACTTGTAAAAGAGCCCTATAATATATTGATACTTAATAGTTGGTTGGACCCTCTTTATAATATGCAACAAATGATTACAGTCTTTCAATAATGATGTGGCCTCTTCCTAACTGTGTGGGACTTGTTTGTGTTCAGTCACTTCAAAGGACATTCGACTATGTGCTGGTGTCCAACAAACATGAAAACGACTCAGACCTAAAGAACCAGAGACGAGACGTTTTCATTCGACAACTGCAGAAGAAGAACTTTCAAATCACTGTGAGTTCTTTTTACTTTTATTTAGGATGATTTATTTAGTAAAAAAAAATATCTTTAGAATTAAATTGTCATTTTACATTTGCTTTCCATCAATAAAAATGAGATTAGGTGCATATCACTTTAAAGCTTTATTATCTGATTTTGTGAAACTGTGTAAAAAAGATGTCTAAATTTGAACAAGGTGCTCCCCTTCCCTCCTCTTCACCTTTCCTACCATCTGTCACTGAAACACACATGGAGCACACACACTGCTGTACAATGTACGTACACAAACCAGGAGTGTATGACAAACAGTGATCTTGAGTTGGATTTTAACTTTTAGAACTAAAAGGTCAAAACAACTGTGATTGGCCCTTTCATATATTCCTGATAGATTAGGTTATGTGTTATTAATTAAAGTATTCATGTACTGTGTTTCCTGATAATTATATGGACACTGTAGGTAGTGCACCTTTAATGCCCTCTTTTGTCTTGCTTGCAAACCACTACAACTTATGCAATTAAGAGTGTACATACTAGAAAGGTAAAACCATTTTAGTTCCTGGAAATATCAGTGCCTCAGCATAAAGAAGTAGTCAAACAGGCTTGAATGATTGAAAAAGCAAGGTTGCATCAAAGTCAAAATAATACAACTCTACACCAACATTTTGAATATTATATTATAGATCAGATTAGAATGATTGTCCAGCGATAATCTCAACCTCACTAAACCCAAAAACATTGTCAATATTTATTTATCGTCATAAAATTCTGCCATGTTTTTTTGATCCCCAGGAAATTGAACATGAAGAGAAGATATTTTATGGCCTGCGAGCACCCAAAGAAATATTTGAGGACTACATGTATCTGCTCAAAGTTTCTGACTCCTGTAGCTGGACTGCAGATCTTAAAGCAGATCTCCGACAGGTTACAAGGTACAGCTAATAACACACAACCTGCATTGTCTTAATACTGTATTATCCACTCTAATTACTGCTATTGCTTGTGTGTAACTTTTAAGCCTATGCATTAGGAGTGGTTAATGTGCCAAAAGGTATATGCAAATTTGCAATGTTTCTTAGGTCAGTCTTGGTTGCTGGTAGTAAAACAACTCACTAGGGGTGGCAGTGACAATCATATTGTGGTATAAAATTATGAAGATCAAGCTAATCTGAGAAGATCGTTAAATCGTGATTCAGCACATTCATTTATGCTCTGCTCCTCACAATAATTTTAACTGTAATCATTTGGATTGGATGTGCTAGAAATTTGTAGTAAAATTGTTTTATGTAGCTGTAGTCTTCTGTGTAAGGCAGAAATGTCAAAATCAACTAAAATCTCTTTAGAATCAAAATTGTGATTGGCTTAATAAAAATCCTAACATTTTTTCCAAATCTCTTACACACAAGCTCTCTTCTTTTTTAGGATCAGAATTGTGCATTTTATCATCAATAAGACTTACACCACTACGGGAGGTGAGTGGCTAAACTTGACATTAAAGATCTTTATATATTTTACCTTTTAACAATATTTAACCTAGAATCTAATATCACAGAGAACCTGAATGATCTCTTGATGAGCAATGTTTTTGAAACAGCGTTTTGCCTGCACGAGGTAAACCTTATACACATATACATTTGTTTAGTAGTTTGTATGGATACTGAGGATTTTCTTTCATTCTCAGAAGAGAGACCAGAAGGAGCTGAGGAATAGGTGGGCTCGCTGGAGTGGACTGTTCACAAAACAACCACTAACTCGTGTCAAGTAAGTGTCAGTCTCTCCTGTTTTTTCACTGAAGTCTATGGGTGTTTATCAATGTCAAGGAGTAAGTGTCAGTCTCTCCTGTTTTTTCACTGAAGTCTATGTGTCCTCTTCATGTTATTGGCTTACATATGTTTAGAGAGAGTTGAGGTGAGGCCTTTTTTAACAGTATATGTTGGATACATTAGGTTACAATTTTACATTTAGCAGCAGTTTGTGGAGCTCCCAATTAGACTCGATGACAAACCTGTCTCACATGTCCCAAACCATTTGAGTTGTTCTTTAGGGGTTTTCCAAAACATTTCTAACTTCTACACGCTCACAGCTGAACACGCATATTTCCCAGTCTGATATATTGTTGCATATACGTAATAAAAAAGTGTTGACAATAATGATTCTTTGGGTGTTTTTGTTGACAGTGCAGGAGCAGGCATGAGCACTTGTTATTTACCCCCATTTATCACTTATTGAAGAATCCCATGGTGAAACATGGAATGTAACAAAACACAACTGTGGGTATTAGTTTGAAAAACATTGGTTAAAAGCTTTTGTATAATTATAGCACCTTTAAATTGCCACTTCAGAGTCACAGTCAAGGGTTTATGTCTATTTCAACAAACTTTGGTTGGTGAAGTGTATTGCCCAATGACTAGTAGTCAGAACTGTCTGTAGCTGGAATCTCACTACCAACTTTTCACTTAATTCAATCAACTGTGTGTTTCCAGGCGTTACTTTGGGGAGAAGGTGGCCCTGTATTACCTGTGGCTGGCGTGGTACACTAAACTCCTGGTGCCAGCGGCTGTTCTGGGAGTTGTAGTTTTTCTATACGGCCTGGCCTTCTTCAGAACCAACCCACTCATGTAAGTTTGTTGTCTTTTTAACTGAAGAAGTTAGCAATGGGCTGCTTTCTTGTTGTGAGTCAGATCTACACCAGTCCAATTCAAGCCATGGTATAGCTCAGTCGGTAGAGTGTGCGGCCCATATTCAGAGCCTGCAGTGTTTGTCCTGGCGTTGTGAGTTTGAATCTGGCTCATGACAGTTGGCCGAATATGACTTCCCACTCTTCTGCTTGGTTTCCTGTTGATCTATTGATGAGCTATGTCCTATGAAGAAAAGTCACAACGACCAAAAAAATCTTTTAAAAAACTAAACAAGACTAAACCAGGTCTGAACTAGAGCTGCACCATTAATCCCATTTTAAATGAAATTGTTAATGCTCCCAATTAGCAAATAGTTGGTTCCAGAGAAGTTTAGCTGTGAGCTGAATTATAACAATATTACAAATCTAATTGCAATTGCAATATTTTTTTTAATCTTGCAGCCATAACTAAGCCAGGACTAAAATAGGTCTGAATGAAGACTAACCTGCAAACACCACTTAGACCAGATCATCTGCCAGGTCTAGACTAAACTAAACCAAGAGAAAACGAGATCTACGTCCAAACAAGCACAAAAATCTAAACAAGAATTACTTCACATTCATTTGATGTAAGGAGTAAAGGTGTAGGTTAAGTATTGTGTGTACACTTGAGCTAATACGTCTTTTGATGTTTATAAAAGTGATTACAATCGGGATATACCTGTTGTGGTGAGGTATAAGGAGCTTCTATTAAAAGACAGACCTAATTACACTGGTTTGACTCATATCTCCTTCTCTTTATTCCTGCAGTAGAGAGGTCTGTGACTCCAACATCACCATGTGTCCACGCTGTGATAAAAGGTGTCCAGTGTGGCAGCTCTCCGACACGTGCACTTATGCCAAGGTAATGGGTCACTACAAGTTAAAGCTGCACTACCTGATTTTGTGACTGTAAAAGCAAAGTGTGTTTGTGTTTGTATGATACACTACCCTTATCTAATTCCTCATCTTCATGACCCTCTTTAATGTTTTTTTTATTTAATTTTATTTTGAAGGTTTCTGTTTGGTCATAAGATTTGAATTAAGGCATCAGACACTCATCTTGTACATTTCTATCAGATTATTGCACTTGCCAGTACTGCAATACTAAATACTTAGTGGGATTTTATAAAGCTAAAAGCTAACTGATTCCACACAGGTCAGTCACTTGTTTGACAACGAGGGGACTGTAGCGTTCGCTATGTTCATGGCCATCTGGGGTGAGTGTCTTTGCTATTTTATTCATTTTTGGATTTTTAAATGTTTTTTGTGTTAATTGTGTATTTTCTTGTAGCCACCCTGTTCCTGGAGCTATGGAAGAGACACAGAGCGATGTATGTTTCTAAGTGGAAAGTGTACGACTGGTGTGAGGAGGAGGTAATGTAACCAATCTTAGTGTAATAACTTATATGAAAGTACAAAAAAAATGAGAATATGGTGAGTTTTACCATTTGGGCTGGCATTACTTTAATAACTTTAATTTTAAGTAAAAGGTTCGCCCTGGTCTAGAAATGGTTAGACCTTGTTCAGCCTTGTATTATCCTTAAAGGTCCTATCTTATGCTTTTTTGCACCTTTTATTGTCTATTTTGGATACATTTTGGTGACCATTTTATTTTGCAACATCTAACACACAGAAACAAAGCTGCTTTGTGGAGCTCCTAATGGACTCAATGAGAAAGTCAGTTTATTGTTTTGTGGGTTTTAAAAAATAACTGCTACCTCTTTTTACTTTTTCTGCAAAATAAACAAAGCCTTGACACTCACAGCTAGACACACATTTCTTTAATCAGATATGTTGTTGAATGGTGGTGGCAACAAGGCTTCTGTAGGTGCATTTGTTGACAGAACAGGAGCAGGCAGCTCTACCTTATAGGGTAGAGTTTACTTTGGTTTCTATATATATCCCATAATAATGATTTTTCTCTCTTTTCAAACAGGAAGAGCTGATTTTGGACATTGTCAACGACCCGTTCTGTAAACCCAAACAGTACCGACACTCGTTTTTCCGCAGCACTATTGTCCTTGTGCTGGTGACGCTTATGGTGAAAAAATACTCTTATTATTATAATACTACACACTAATACATGTCTTTACTGTTTATATCTTTTTAGTTCAACTTGATATGAGGCTTTTTATAGAGAGAGACAGTGAGGTGTGGTGTGAAAACTGAAAGCTGAGAGCAGTCATTAACATTGGGTAAAGGTCATTGAGGAGGCAGAATCACAGGAATGCTCTCGGACGGCTTCTATGTTTACAAAATAATAGCACATTATACATAGGATGGGGGTGGTTTTTAAGTGTTTTTTTTATGTTTTCATGGGTAATAAGGCTCGTAGGCAAATCTTATAAGGAAGGAAATATGTTACAATAATCATTTGACTGAAGTGGTAATAATAATCCATCTGAACGTACTTTATACCTCACAGTGTTGGTGTCTACACTAGACTATACTGTCTCAGTATATCAAGAACAGAATGAATGAGAAAATCTTAGTTATCAACAGTAACAGGTTTGAACAGGTCAAACACAAGCAATTTGTAGTGCTAATTCTCATTTCTGCAGATGGAAGAATGGTGGAAGAATGTCACTGTTGCATATACTGGCATTAGAATGTGACAAGTTCACAGTGGACATTTGTTTTAGAATATTTTGGAAAACCAGTCTTTTTCGTTAAGCTCTGGGGCTTTATATCCTAGATATATTATTTTAAAATTGAGAGTAATGGAAGTTCTGAAAATCGTTTGCCTTCAGACAGCCACAAAAAACATGATAATCTTGGGCTGTCTGGCAGCCACAATTGCTTCAGCAATAGGCACTGCCCCCAGAGTAATGTGAAAACATAAACATTGTAATAATAAAATCATTCTTATGTCTCCAGTTGATGATCATCATTGGGCTGGCTCATGCTCTGGTTGTATTTCGAGTGATAGCTGCTCCGCTGATGTCTGAGGGCAACTGGGAGTTCATCAAAGATCACGCCAACACTGTGGCCGTGATGATGGGAGCTGTACTGCATTATTTTACCATTCAACTCATGACTAAGGTAACATAAACATAAATCTTCTAAATAGAGAAGGGAACTGTCACTCCAGTTTGTCTCGCTGTCACCAAAACAAGTACCACTATGGCAGCGTGAGCTGAAAGTGCTAAAGTAGATGCAGAGAGTGCACACTGTCTCATATACAGCAAAAGACTTCTCACTTTAGCACAAAGATGGTTACAACAGCCCAGCCAGCATTGACAATTGGGCATCACATATGGGGCCTGTCCTGCTGAAACCATATGGGACCTTTAAAAATGGCTCACTCAGTACCCACGTAGCCCGGACTTAACCCACTTGGGGCCCACTTGTCAATGCTGGCTGGGAGGTAGGCTATGTAATCTAGCTGTACAAACGTGTTCACTTAAATGTGGTTTATCAAAGATGAGTGCATTGGATTTTAATAAAAAGTATTTAAAAAAGTATAGTAGTAAAAATCAGTATATTATATTAAGAGGCTGAATGTTGTCATCTTCTGCCACCGTTATAATGGTAAATAACCTGACATATTGTAGTGTAACATTAAAATACATAATTGTGTAAATAAAATCTAAGTTGCTTTTCAGTCTATAAAATATTTATTGAATTATTTGTCATCTCATCTTCTGCATTTTATTCACAGAATAGAACCCATAAGAGTTACAGGTAAAACACTGCATTTATAAGCAGTATCAACGAAAGTAGTAGTATCATTAAATCTTAGCAACCCATTCCGACATCTTGAAAGACCAGAATCAAACCAGGTCTAAATCAGGAGTCAACCAGGGTCATCATGTATCATCAATTATGAGAAAAGAAAACATATAAGCTAATATTTACCAGATAACAGTTAACATGCTGCATTTTGAAGCCACAGTTAGAAGTATAAATGCCCCTGAGCCACTAAAATGATTGACAGATGTTACCAGGATACAATGGCATATTATAGCTTTATTTAGGCCTACATGAAAATATCCCGTCCTCTACTCTCCGCAGGGCAATAATAAAAGGTCACCATGGCAACCGAGAGGCAAGCTAGTGTAGGGACAGACTTTCTCACTTGCCGTAGCTATAAATGGTACAGCAGAAAACGTGATATTACAGAAAAATAAACATATATATATATATCAACATTATAGACATTATATAGAGCAACAGGGATATGTGTCTTTACAGTTCTGCTTCTAACTTAACCTTTAATGCATCAGGCTTGTTTCTGGGTCGCTATAGGTGAACAGCTGTAATAATATCTTTTCTCGTAATTACGAGATCACTAACATTTTTATTTTTTATCTCGTAATTAGGCTACGAGAAAAGAAGTCGTTATTACGAGATAAAAAATAAAAATGTTAGTGAGTACAGTGCTCTTCCGTACTGAATAAACATTTCAACCTTAAATGAAGTGCTTTGAAATCAGTGTGATGTCTGAATAAGTTATTGTGGAGTGAAAAGAATTAATTTAGTTTTAGATAAAGTCTTTTGACAAAAAGATTAAGTCATCTTTTTAGTTTTAATCTAGTTTTAGTCGACTAAAACTAAACTGAATTAACAAAGTAAACAAATGTTTTATTGAACTTGTCTGCTTTAAAGACTCTAACACCACATCCACACTGTACAACACTTGGCCATAAGACTTTTGGTTTGAGGTTACTTAAAGGAAGATACACTTTTATTTATTACATTTTATTTTGTTTTTGTTTTTGGCAGCAAAAATATTATGACTATTTGTCAACAAAATTAACACTGATATATAGATTTACATTATAGAATGACATATAAGAGTTCAATCTAAAAATGGCAAGTCACTGTTGTGACCATGGAAGTACCTTTTCACACACTGTGGTTGCGTCTTTCTATTTCTTTGAGCTCTCACCTTTGAATAAGAAATGGCCTTTAAATTCTCAAACCTCATTGTCCTTTACTTTGATGTTGTTGCAGGTAAACAGATGGGTGGCCCTTAAGCTGTGTGACATAGGTAAGGGCTGTCTTCTGCTGTGTTCAAATGATCAAATGCTTACTATAGTAATATCTTTTTTTATGTTCTTAACGTCTTGGTTTGTATTTGCAGAGAAAACCAACTTTTCTGCAGTGACAGAGAGGAGTTTCACAGTCAAGATGTTCACCTTCCAGTTCTTCACTCTCTTCTCCTCATTGTTCTATGTGGCCTTCTTCCTGGGCAGGTAATTCAAGTTTTCCCATGTGGACTAAATGATCAAAAGTTAAAAATGAAAGAAGGATTATGCTATGTTTATAAATGCAGGCAGCATACTTGGCAGCGAAACAGACATGACAAGCAGTGATTTAATTAAAACGCGTTAAGCCTAGTCACAAATTGTTTGGTTACTTTTGTGCCAAGACAAAATACAGATAACGTGCGATAGACCAATTCACTTTTACTTTTCCAGGATAAACGGACACCCAGGCAACTACACAAGAATTGCATCATGGCGGTTAGAGGAGGTAAGGATTCAATCTCCATTTAAACACACCTTTTTCTTTTTAATGTAGTAACGATTTCTTTCATCCACTGTTTTGTTCAGTGTCATCCCAGTGGTTGTCTTACTGACCTGTTTATCCAAATGGCCATCATCATGATCCTCAAACAGACTGTCAACAACATCTTTGAGTTCACTGTACCGTGAGTATTTCTCATGTGTTTTCACCAGAGCGCACACATAAGAAAGTGAGCCGAATATAGCTAGTATTATCAGTTTACCGATACTGATTCTGATTCAGATATAGATATGTTGCAATCATTTTGGGTAGGCAGTTTGTTTTTTTCCATATAATTTTATCATCTAGTCAAGTAATCTTAGAAGTTTTGAAATATGTAATCTAATCACACACATCTAATCCTACCTAGTTGTTGAAATTAAAAAAAAAAATTAACAGACTTGTAACTTTCCACAATGTTCAAAAGAAAACCCTTTCAGTCAAGTCCGGATTAATATGTAAACATATTTAACACATTTTCTGGAGTTAAAGGGTTTGTGTGTTTTCAGTTGGGTGAAGAGTTTGTGGAGTAAAAATGCCTCTAAGACTCTGCGGAGGAAGTGTGGTCACTGCTACAGAAAGACCTGTCGGGATGAGGACGGTCGAGTGGAACCATGTGATGTGTGTAAGCTCCGTGATTGGCTGAGGAACTATCACCTGACCAGCACCGACGCCTTCAGCCTCTTCAATGAGTTCCTGGAGATGGGTGGGTCACTGCTGAGAACAGGGATGTGCTGGAAAGACAAATCAATAATTAGGTTAATTTCTTGTGCATTGCTGAATATAAAAGATGCTAAAACACACAACTTTTCGTTTCTTCTCTTCTATCTTGGACAAGTAATGCAAGTACAGCGTGCTATAATCATTATGCTGTCAGTATAATTGTGCCCTTATACTTAGTAATAGAAGAAAAAGTGAATAAAAATGTATTTCTTTCTGACATCTTGAGGACCACCACCAGCCACTAGGTGTCACCAGACTACAGTTTTATCACTTCTTTAGACTTAACTTGCAGCATACTTGGCAATGAAAAATAAGTAGTTTTGCCAAACACTGCATGCACATGAAGATTTTACAAATCTGAGTTACACAATCATATAAAGTTTGGTTACCGTTATAAACTATTTACATCTTTTGGATCAAGACAAAATAGAGATGACACAGGATTTGTGGACACCCATGTAACGATATAAGAATTGCAACATAATTGGACAAAATAAACAAATTATATATGAGCTCTTAAAATCCTGTTAACTGTATTTGACTAATTTTCCCTTTTATTGCAGTGGTCCAGTTCAGTTTCACCACTATATTTGTGGCTGCCTTCCCTCTCGCCCCGCTGCTCGCTCTCATCAACAACATCTTTGAGATCCGCCTGGACGCCATCAAGATGGTGCGTTTGGAGCGTCGCCTGGTGCCCAGAAAAACCAACGACATTGGTAAGTTTACTGTAAGAAGTAATTCTTCCTTACTCCATTGACCATTTCTTTAGTAGTTGTAGGCTGCTCACATCTTTCTATTTCCTCATGCTAATGCTAAACAGCCTCAGTGATGTTGAGATCAGATTAGATGAGTGAAACTAGGTGTAGATAATCTGCATACAAATACAAATCTGCATATTGGTGTTGTTGCAGGCATATGGACTAAGATCCTGGAGGCTATCGGGGTGCTGGCGGTCATAGCCAACGGTCTGGTCATTGGGATCACCTCAGATTTTATTCCACGACTGGTTTATCGATACCGCTATGGACCGTGTGCTACAGGAGCTGCAAATACTGAGTAATGATTTTATTTACTCTCACTAGCCATAATATTAGGCATACCTCTTCAGATAATCTATATATCTTATAATTTTCTATAAACTCTAGATGTAATTATATGTGAAAATCCCACTGGATCAACTACGGCAATGTAGGGCTGAAACAACTAATCGGAATAATTATGATTAAGCAATTATTAAAATAATCGTCAACTCATTTAGGAATCGAATAGTCGTTAATTGGCGTGTACAGACTCTAAAACATTCCACTTGCTAAGAGAAAAGGTTTAAATAAATAGGTACTGTAAGCCTAAAGTGTACAAAAATCTACATTTTAGATTTAAGATGAAAAATATTTTTGACTGCAAAGGTGCTCTATCCAGACGTCCTCAGGTGGCATAGTTTTAAGCTTCATCTGGTTAAAAAAAAAAAATAGTTGACAGGTTAATTGATGAACTAGTTGCAGCCCTAGTTCAAAGTCTCTTAAATCTGGAAGTTATAGCTGTCATAATATCTGCACACAATATCTGTATCCCCAAAATCTCAATAAATCTGAATCTTTACACTGACTGACTGATTTGTTTTCTGTTTCAGTTGCATGTCCGGCTACATCAACGACACCCTGTCCACAGCGCACATGTATCACGAGACTGTTCAGAGAGACTTTCAAAGAAAACAGATGATCACCGAGACTGGCATCAATGTCACACAGTGCAGGTAACACAAAAACCCTGTCTACATTTACACTTTGAAAACATTCATATTAACAATGTCATCTGAATCCAGTTACAGGGATTACCGCAGTGACGTGGACTACTCTCTGACCCCTCAGTTCTGGATTATCTTGGCAGTCAGATTTGCATTTGTCATTCTCTTTGAGGTATGTAGACACAAACATCAGACATCTAATGAAAAGTAATAGAAATTTCAGTTCACAGTACTTTTTAAACCTGTCTGGAAGCATTAACACTTAGAAGACAACAACATATTAACTGAAAGTGGTTTAGAGCATTGGTTCTCAAACTGTGGGACTCTCTCTGGTGGTACTTGGACCTGGTTGTGTCCTGTTTTTTCCTGGTTTAGTCCTTATGTAGACCTGGTTTAGACATGGGTAATGTTTATCTCTAGGTTGGACATAGTTTAGTCCTGGTTAGACCTAGTTTAGTCTTGGTTTACATGTGGGTTAGTCCAAGGTTGTACTTGGGACACACAGTATTTTCTTTGGTGGTACTTAGTGTAAAACGTTTAGAACCATTGGGTTAGAGATTATGTTTGTAGAGGTTAAATCTAGAAGAACAACAGATATTTTATTTACATATACTGTATTTTTTGCAGAGAATACTGAATACTGAATTTTGACTTGACTGTGATTAATTGTGCGGCCCTATAAAGCAAGATTAAAGAGTTTGTAGAGTAATGGTCCAGTTTGATATAAAAGCCAATATTTGAATAACTTCTCTGTCTTGCAGCATGTGGTGGTTGTGTGTAAGTTTATCGCCGCCTGGTTCGTTCCCAATAATCCCACCAGAGTGAAGAATGCTCGACTCCACTTCAAATTTAAACGACTCAAAGAAGAGCTTGTGTAAGTGGACTCATATAAGGAAATGTTGTAATAATGCTGCTTTCAAGTGCACTTCGGACAGTTCGGGTAGTAGTTTTCTCTGAGATCGCAACTCATTTTTTTGACTTGTGTGCGTTCGCGTCCTGTTAAATTTGGAATCCGGAAATGTAGTTCAATGTAGTCCAGTCAATGTGGTCCAACTAATATGTTTGTGGCTTCTGTTGATGAACCAAAATACATTCAGTTGTTACCAGTATTAAGTAATGCTAAATAGCTCAACTAAATCATTTAATTTGAGCTAAATAAGAAGTTTGGTGCAGCTAGAATTAAATAGACATTATTGTTAAGCTTCAAATAATATTATAATCATATGTTAAAGTGTAGTTCCAAAGATGCTCCCAAAAAATGATATTGATCATTTTTAGTATTTTAGAATTCTGAATTGGCCACTGATGTCATAAATCGAGCAATTCTTCTGAAATTCCATTCCATTTATCTGACTTGATCAGACGACTTGGTGTGGTGTTCATGTGCCCCTCCATGTCAGAAACTCGCACCATAGATATTAACTGGCTGTCTTCTACTGTAAAATATGAGCTTATTATAACACATTTGTAACTTTCTTTTTTTTTTTTTCAGGGAAATTAAACGCAACAGATCCACAGATGTCTAACAGTCTGCTTGCAGGCCTGATATATGTGCACGTTTTGAGCCTTATAAACTGGTGTGTAGTTTGGATTTATAACTACGATTGTAAATATCTGTCTCAGGGTCAGAAGATTCAGAAACACAGGAGTGCTCTTGGAAAAGATTGACTTGAACGAAGCACGTTTGTTCTCTCACACTTTTGTTTTATTTTTTGTGACATATTTATTAATTGTTTTGAGTTTTTTCTTACATGCTCTGTGTGACTATATACTGTATTTTTTAATTAACATCAAACTGAAAATGTCTTAAAACTATTCTCATTTCTTATTTGTAGTTGTGTGTTTGAAATCAATATTCTCATGTTAGCTGACAGATGACCACTGTGATTTGTACATCCACGGCTAAAGCTCCTTTGTCTTATTATAAATATTTGTATTTTTACGTTGTTTAGGCAGAACGTTGTTAGTCGGCTATTGTAAAAGTCAGTGTTCAGGGTACTTACCTCTTATAATGTGATGACAACTGCAATGTTTGACACTGGCCTGGCCAACGGTAAACTAAATTGTACTTGAATATTTTTGTAAAAAACATAATTATGCCATTTCAGATGCAATTAAATTGACTTAAGTTAAATGTTATGTTGTGACGTTTACTGCCAATGGAGGTCACTGCAGTGCATGAAGTAAACCAATGCAACCATCAGAGGGTGCTATATATGTATTTTCATGTATTAAGGCCGAGCTCAAAGTCTTGTGTGTTTTAATTAACTCGGCCATTTCTGCTTCCTTCCTGGTTTTGTCCGGGAAAACTAGCACACACTACAGTGGTGTCCTCTTTAATTTTTAACTTAGACAAACTAAATACAGACAGACTATGTGGACAGAAGTATTTAGCCACACCTGATAATTATAGCCCCCTTATCTCCAGTAAAGAACAATGCAACGATTATAACTTTGAGAGGACAATTTGAAGAAGGGACTTTTGTATTTCAGATTTTCCAAGAACTCAGGGCCACAGAGAAATGATTTTTTAAAGCGCCTTTGTGATGTACTTTAGAACAGAGATTGTGGTATTGTGAAGTTCTGGTTTACACTTGATATCAGGTTTGGAACTGGTTAAGACTTAGTTTAGATCTGGTTTAGTCTTGGTTTAGCAGATCTCAATGTAGTCCTGGTTTACTTAGGGATAGCCCTGATTAAGGATCATTTTTACTTTACTTTTACTTGTTTTAGGAATTCCTGGATAAGACCTGGTCAAAACATAGTTAAGAATTGGTTGGTTTAAATCTGGTTAGTAGATCTGATTTAGTCCTGGTTTAGTCCTTATTTACATCTTATTTTTACTTCAATAAAACGGTATTAGAAAGTTCCGATCTAGACCTGGTTAAGTATTGACTGACATCTGTTATAGTGTCCTCTTCAATCCTAGTTTAGTAGATGTAAGTATTTAGCCACACCTGATAATTATAGCCCCCTTATCTCCAGTCAAGAACTATGCAACCCTTATTACTTTAGCAGACAATCTGAAGAAGGCCCTTTTGGTATCGACTGGGCTACCAATATTTCGTTTAAAACATCCAGGGAAAGCGAAGCCATTTTGAAAAGTCTCTTTGCTACATTTTACCACCATATTTAGAGATGAATACATTCATTTTAAGCAGTTATTTCAAAGATGATTTGATAGTTTTTCTTTTCTTTATATAAAAACAATAATCATAGCCCTTCAAAACATGTTTACAATGACAAAAAATTGGTAGCGAAATCAGTATTGGTCAAACTGGTAATTGAAATATCAGTCAAATTCAGCCTAAAATGTTCATATACTGTAGGTGCATCCCTAAATGTAATAAGCTAAGGACAATTTCCCTATGTTGACAATACAATGTAAAGTGTGCCTTATTTAACTACCCATCTATTGCAAGTCATACACATACTGGTTTTAAAATATGTGTCAATGGAATAAATCTATTAAAAATGTTTAGGTAAGATGTAATTTGACAGAAGACAGAGGTTTTGTATTGCTTCATCTGTGCCCTTACATTTATTTATGTCTTCACTTTCATATATACACAACATGATTTCAATCTAAACTCTGTAAAAGCCATAATTACATCAAATAAAACAATCTATCAAATTTTTATTATCTCTACAAACTCATTTAAGCAAGTCAAAAAGAGCAAAACGTGTTAAAACTTCACTAAAAATGTTAAATTACAAACTGTTACATGACATTAAGAAAGCATTGCTGCACTATCTCTTGAATCTTTATTGAAATGTTTTAAGGCACAAAAAATCATCTGAATTATGTAATATCCAGAAAGACAAACCCACTCAATAGGTTAGATCAGTGGTTCTCAAACTGTGGGAGGGGTAACACTGGTGGTATATGGGTTGTCGTACTCAGAAATCTGCACTTTTGATTTAGTAGTAGAAAATGTTGTTCTCTTTCTGGCCCTGTATGGTTGGGTTCTGATTTAGAGCTAATATAGTTCCTGGTTTAGCCCTGGTTTAGTCTATTTAGGGCTAGGCCTGATGGCTCATTTGAATTCAGTAAAACAATATTATTCTAGTTCTAGTTTTAACCTGGTTACAACTTAGTTTAGACCTGGCTAAGACTTGGTTTAAATCCGGTTTAGCAGATCCTGATTTAGTCCTGGTTTAGTCCCTATATAGAGTTAGCCCTGATAGCTAATTTTTACTTCAGTGAGATAGTACTAGGACGTTCTGGTTAAGACGTGGTAACAACTTAGTTTAGTATTAGTTATGATTTGGTTTAATTCTGGTTAGTAGATCTAATTTAGTCCTGGTTTATCCCCTATTTAGTATTAACCCTAATAAAGCTAATTTTTACTTCAATAAAAATGTATTAATGACTTCTGGTTTAGACTTGGTTAAGATTTTGATTCAGACCTGCTTTTGTTTCCTCTTTATTCCAAGTTTAGACCCCTTTTACTTGCAATCATGATTTAGGCTCTGTTTTACTTTTAAAGACAATTTGTGTTTCTTCATAGAAACAGTTTGAGAACCACTGGACTGGACTGATGTTGTTTTCCATGCTACACCCAGCTGTCTCCATTTAATTGGACAAACAAACTGAAAATATCTTTTGGACGAGAAAAAATACATTTACAGGGACATCAATTATTTGTTTTGGCTGGACGTGTGTGCTGTGAGCGTCAATACCAGTAAGTCCATGTCCGCGCTGCTCTGCTGTTGTGGGTCAGTCTAAATTAAACACCAGCTGAACTTAAAGTGGATCTGGCTGGAGTGTGTTGTTGCTTCCTGCCAAGTCCTCCCCATTGTCTGTCTGTGTGTGAGTGAGTTACAGTTTAACTCAAGCTGATGCTCCTGTCTTCAGCCTTGACCTGGACTGATTCAATGTAACTGTAGATCAGATGGTGGCGTCAGTGAAGTCACGTCGGGAGAAGCCTTTCTGTAAATGGAAAACAAAAGGGTTATCTTAAATATTAGACTTGATTTCTTAGTCTTTTTTCTAAAAACACAAGAAATATGTTTTACAAAATATTCAAAATCAATATTGGCCTAACTGTTAGTTGAAATATAAGTATTGGCCAAAAATGTGACTATAAAAGTGGAGATTTTAGCCTTTGCTGAAACCTATGCAAGATACTTACCAGCTGAAATAATCAACTAGTTGCAAGGCTGACACATAGACAGACCAGGATTCAAATAAATATTAAAGTAATAATAATCACCCTTTACACTTGTGCGTAAATTGAACATTGGGAAAGAACAGGAAGGAACACATTAATCACTAGTAAGTGTCATGTAAACTTGTCCAGAGTTAAAATAAATAGATTTTTGTTTTATGCTTTCGGTGGTATTTTTTGCTTTCGGGCACGTCATTTAAAGGCAATAACAGGGATACTATCTACCATTTGCTCTGAAGATAAGCCCTTCAGTTTGTTTGTTGTTCTGTTGGGTTCACTGTCCTGAGAGATGACGACAAGACCACCAAAAATCTGTTTGCTTTTAGTTTTCCAAGAAAAAACTCAAACTTGGAAAAAAAACTAAAAATCACAGTGTATTGATCAGATTCTCCACATTCCAGGTCATTTTTCACTTCAACTAGATTTTTACACAGTCCAAAGATTTATTTAGTTGAATTTAGAGTCAGTTTTGTTCCTGATTCAGTCATGCTGAGAAAGGGGAAAGGGATTTGATAATTATCTGCTTAATCCTGGTTTAAGTGCTTAATCCTGGTTTTAGTCTTTCATATTTGTGGTTTGGACCTATTTTGTCTGTATTTTGTCCTGGCTTACACCTACACATCTGGTTTAGTGTTGGTTTATTTGCTTTTTGTTCTTAGTATTTTTTTTTTTTAGCATCAATCCCTATTTTATTCCCAGATTTAGACAGGACAAAGGTTTTCCTAAATGCACTCTTCTTCCTATTTCCCACCACTTTGTAAAAACAAGCTAACTACAGCTTAACCTAAAAGCACTCGGAGAGTGCATACTGACGCCAGGACAGCTAATTTCCCCTATACAATGTTTTGGCACTAACTGCAACTTTAATCTGTGATGTCTAAGGGGCTTTTTATTGTTAACGAGTAA
>JAVQKG010248195.1:0-10299 GCA_036025885.1 Hypseleotris bucephala
ACGCAAATTATATTATCTGCAAAGTTAAAATGATTGTAAGTTCAAGACTGATATGAATACATTTACAAAATATTGTTCAACTCTAGAACCAAAGTGCATAACACTGACTATCCACTGTGGTCACATAAAACTTTGAATCTTGCAATAAAAGCAGATTAGTTTGTACTGCATTCATTTATAAGTCTTGCGGTTTTAAAACACCATAAGAAAACTTCAATAGCAACAATCCTTCTTCCACAATATTTAAAGTCCGCACACTATAGCTCTGTGTACCTCTTATATATACGCTTTCTATTGAAAATCTAATTCTGTTGCATCCAGGCATTTGCCGATCATTATCAGCAGACCTCAGTAAATCACCTCCGCACGAACCTCACCCAAACGACTTAAAAGCCTGCATTCAGAGCTCTCTTAGATTAAATAGTATTACACATTAGACCAACACAACCCTGCTTTCTTCTGCTTATTATCCCTACTACACACGTGCCTGCCCCCCTAAACACTTCTAAAAAACATGGCCACCCCAATGAGGGAAATGTACAGTGGTTTCATTGGGCCTAAAATAAACACAATGGTTTCTTTAAAAGCCGTATTTGTTCCTTAATTCAAGGAGCTACTGTTTCTACTAGCTTGGGCTTAGCAGCGGAGTCTCAAAGGGGCATAATGATAGTAAAATAAAGAGTATTAGATTAATGGTAGTTGTTTGGTGTCTAAATAAACCAGTGTTTGACTAACTGGGTCAGGTCAGGGAGCTTGAAAAGTGGTATTTTTTAAGTCAAGTGTTGGTGAGTGGCTGCAGTGTAGGGCTCTTAATGTAGTGAGTTATGTCCACAGACTTTGAGACCGCAAAGGAAGTAACTGCACTCTTTGGTCTGTCTGTCTACGGCTGTCTGTATTTAGTGTTCACTTTATGAAGGTAATAGGGAAATACAACCCCCTTTTTGTACAAAATTAAGGCATTTGTAATTATCATATACATAATAGGGGTCCTGAAAGAGTTGAATCGGAAGAGTAAAGTCTTGGTTAAAGACTTGTTTACTTTTAGTTTAGTGCTTTTTTTTTTGGTCCTTTTTATTCATGTTTCAGTTTTGGTTTAGGCTCTGTTTAGACCTGTTTTTTACTTTCGGTCCATGTGAAGTGTCAGTTAAATGCACTGACGGCAAAGGCGCCAATACTAAAAACATTACCTTCTGGGCAGAGGTAATTTATGGTGGTTGTCCATACTTTACTGCCTTAGTAGAACCATTTTAAAGCATGTTATAGATGTTTTTGCTGTTCAACCTTACATTTCGGAGAAAAGATATTTTAATTTACCAGCATCAGGGTGGCTAGAAGGTCACAGGTTAAATTCCTAAAAGTTTTAAGCCCTTTCTCTGTGGAGGATATGTCTGCATGTCCTTTTTCAGTGGGTACTCTGGACTTTCCAACTGAATTCAATGTAACTAAAATCGTCCTCTTTTTTATTTTAGGTAAAAGCCCATGTCCTACAGAAAAAAAAATGATTCAATGCCACTGAATTTAATATGTAACCAATGTTTTTTCTTTGTTGTGGTCTTATCAACTCCCAGACTGGTTGGGGTTATCACTTGGTACATTCCTGCTCCTCAAATATCTGCATGTTTTATTTACATTGTCCCGGCCTTTTACATAATGTTACTCATTGCGTTGTTGCTGTCAATTACATAACAAATCCCTTAATTGCCGGGCTCAACAGCTTTTGTGCTTTTGCTTGTTTTCTTGTCACAAAAACCTGTCAATCACAAAGGCTTAGGGGCGTTTCAGTGCAGTAATTGTCCCTGTTTTTAGGATCTTTTAAATTCTTTACTTGTCCTTTTTGTTGATGTAAGGTGGTCATATTAATGTGATTTACAGTGACAGTAAGATGACGAGGATCATAGACATTGTGTGTGTTTTACTGTACTTTAAAGGCATTTTTTAAGGGACTCTCTTATACTAACCCAATGTTGTTCTCTTGTCAAAAACATCCTCTTTATTTTGTTTCATTCACACATATTTGAGCAATCCTATATGCTGAGACTTCGACCTTCTCAGCAGCTGAAAATGCTCAGTTTCACCTCTTTAGGTATAGACAGGTGAAGAAAAGACCTTGCTGTTTGTGTATGTCTCAGTGTCAGTCCTGCTAACTGGCCATTGTCCAATGTGTACCCCGCCTGCGACCCATAGTTACTGGGATAGGCTTCACTCACCCAAGACCCTTAATGGAAAAACGCTGTATAAGATGAATGAATGACTTTTTAGTTATGAAATGTAAAATGCTAATCTAGAGGTAGCATAATTAATCAAAAAGCTTGTGATATGGTCCCTATCATTTTTAACAACACCTACCATGTGAAATATAATCAAATAATCCACACAACTTGGGCATGACACAACTTGCAGGCTAATTTAAAGGCTTATCCACCATAAAAAACGACTGTAATTTGGCTCTAATTGCATGTGAATTAAATTTTATGGCATCATGAAATTGCTGTTATATTGTGTTGAGATCTTGTTATATTAGGCCAATGACAAGAAATCAATTGCACTTATCCTTTCTGATCATGCCTACGGGTGAACCGGCGGACAATAGGCCCATACACAATACAGTATTAGCTTGATAAACAGCATCTAAGAACAAGGCTGCAAGATTAGAGCCGGGATCAAGTTTCACAAATCCAGTCCTCCTCCAGTTTCTCTGTCTGTACATGTCCATTGCTGCATGCCCCAGGAAACTGTATCCCCCTCAGAGCCAACATGGAGCCCAGCGAAGCACTAGATCTTATAGGAAACTCAATTCCTGTTGCTGACTGCGAGACGGCTGGTTAATTTATGTGGACTACAAGAATCTGACAGCTTTGTACTTAAATATAGTGCTGTGAGGAAACTGTGAATATCTGTCAGTGGGAGTTATAGGAGTGTGTTGTATTGAGACATAACTCTTTAGCTTAATAGACTTTTTTGTGTCCAGAATTAACCAAATATTTGTTTGTAAGGTCTGAGTTGAGTTTGAGATTATTTTGATGTTTCTTTCTTTATCCTAAACAGTGAGCTTTATATAACAAAAAATGAAATACAATTTCCACATATTTGAAATTCGATTTTCGTTTCCCAAGGTTGGATAGTTAAATTAAAATTTTTATTCAAATGTATATTATCCTTACAACATCTAGTAGTAGCTCATGACTCCGTCTAGTGGCAAAAAGTTAGACACGACTAGCCTGTGTGTTAATGCTGTATTTCCACTTCTTTGAAGTTACATCGCAATGGAAAAAAAATAAACATTTGCCAAACAGTGATCACTTTTTCACTCTGTTGAAATCACTGATGTCCTGTGTTATCTGGAGCACCACTGTCCTCTTGGAGCTCTTCTTCACAGTCTCGGCTGCGGCAGGAAGTCATTTGAGCGATGTTTACAGCTGTCTGTCACATTAACTGACGTTCACTTGGTCTCGAGCCAACCTGTCAATCAAACTCTGAGCTGTCAGTTCTGACTTTAAGGTTTTACACTGACTTCTACTTCAAACTGTGTGTCTGTGTGTGATGTTTGTAAGTTTCCTAAAATGAGGAAATGTAAATAAATAAATACACAAATACAAAGCTTGCAATTAAAGCAAAGGTTACTAGGTTGTCCACTTACTACAAAGAGCACCATATAGATTGGCAGATGGCAGATTACTAGTTCATACTGCCATTGTGTCCTTGGGCAAGACACTTCACCCATATATGTTGTGTGAAGCTGTTGTTTCAATGTGTTTTGTGACTGTGGTGGTCAGAAAGTTTACTCTATATTGTACGGCTGCCACATCTCACGGCCTGCCCCAAAACAGTTGTGGCTTTAGAAGCACCAGTGTGACAAAATGTAAAAATTACTCCTTAAAAGTACTTGCCTCTTTATTATTGGCGTTTACAAAATGTTTAACAAGGTGGAGGCAATTGCGGGATGACAGTACTAACGCTGAACTTAGAAATTGCAATTTAAGGTCAGCTCATTAGTAGACATTTGTAGTTTTAAAATGTCCACTTTCTTCATTGATTAATTTAAATGTTGAGCAGCGCACCAAGGCTAAAAGCGGTTTTATTTTCTGCAACACACTGACTTGATATGCATTACATTCTTGTGACTTGATCAACTCTGAACACACTTTTACATTGTCTCTTGTCTAACACACACCCCCACACATCTCTATCCACACCCATTCTAAACTCACACAACATGATGATGATGATGATGATGATGATGATGATGATGATGATGATGATGATGAAGATGATGAAGCTACAGTTTTTTGTGCCCGCTCTGCAGTGTCTGTGTCATGGGTACAGCTCTGACCCGAGGGGACCTACTGTGGCCTGGCTCACTAACACTGACTCTGACAGTTGGCCTTAGTGACCTACTTTAGTCCAAACACAACAGCAGACTGTTTATTCTGCACATTTTATTAAAAGACGGGAGAAAGGGAAGAGAAACCCGGGGCATTTGGGAATATAAGAGCAAAGTTTTTTGTAGTGCTACTCTATTATCCTTTCTATTCAACATTATCACATACAATATTAGTATATATTTCCTTTTAATTTACTTCTTTTAAGGAATACTTAAATTGTTATACCCATTTTGGTCAAGCTGCTCATCTAGTGGGAAATTTTTAATACCAGCCAACTAGGTTACTCCAATATTCTGGCCTTAGACTAAGGCTACATGCAGTGGCCTTAGTGGCAGGGCATAGAAACATACACTGACAGACAACCCATCACTCTCACATTCATTCATCACTATAGGTAACTAGGATGAGTTCACTCATACATGCCTTTCTTTGGCTTTGGAGAACTCACAGTAAAACAAGGAGAACTTGCACAAAAACAAATAAATTCACAAAATATAGCATTACGCATGAAAAAAATAGTACTTTCTGTGTTTTAAAAAGTCTTTGGAGGTGTTCAAAGTCACGTCACTGCCTCGGTATTGTAAGCCCAGTCCTTTCTGGTCACATGTTTATTGCTGGATTATATGTCATGATATTGGTTTCTATGCCCCGCTAACCTTTCCTAGCTCCTATAGTGTTACCGTGGTGATCGTGGTGATGCGGTCAGCTCTGGGCGTGTGTTGGTTTACAGTAGGTGGTTTCGGAAACTGACTCACAATGAGGTAATACCGTCCCATTCACGAAAGACAAGAGACCACCCTGTGTCTGCCTGTGAGAATCAGGGGATTTTGGCTCTCTGCAAAGGTTGTGGTGGTGAATAAAACAAGGTACCAGTCATCTTTCAATTTAGTTTGGCTAATGTGTAATGCAAAAAGTGTACATGCAGTTTGTATTCACTTATTGCCAAATACTGACAGGCAGTCTAAACAGTAGAAGGTAGAGTATACGTTGTTCGCTTACCTTAAAGATTGGCAGTTGGCAGATTCCTAGGCTTACTTCCTACTGCCATTGTGTCCTTGGGCAAAACACTTCACCCATCTTATCTTGTCTTCTTGTTGAATGTGTTTGTAAGGTGGTACGAACGTTTATTGTATGTTGTCTGGCTGCCAATAAGTGAATTTTGGCTTTCTGCAAAGGTTGTGGTTGTAGTCATTTTTCAATTTAGTTTGGCTAATATATAATGTAAAATTTGTACTTTTATTCACCTTTTGCTCAATAATGACAGACAGTCTAACCAGATTTTACAGTGAGATTCCCCACATAATGATTGTCTAGACTAATTACACACTCGGTCTGACCAGTGATCATAAAATTACACACAAGACATGGTTAAAAATCCTTCACTTTTGCTCAATTCCATTTTATTTGAAGTCCATGCTGCTCAAATAGTGTAACACGGTCATTCCAGCTAACAAGCTTTAATTTTTTCTCTGCTTGTTATTATTAGGGTTACTTGCCTTTCCTAATATGGGCTTCTGATGGGGTACACCGTGGCCAATTAAATAGCTTAGTCACTCTTGCAGTCTGCACATGCATGTTTTTGGACAGTAAGATGTAGCCTGAGAGTGACAATTGTAACATATCCACTATTCCTATACCCCTTTCTTGCAGCATTGAACTAATAAATAGCTGACTTTCTTTATATGTAGATGTTACCATTTCCATGCAACTGTTTATTTTATTCTGTCAAAATGTTTTCATGGTCGCCTGAAGAGTGAGCCGTTCACATGTCTCCACCCAAGATTCATAACCAGGCAGGTCCTCTTCATAGCTTATACTGGTCTACAACCAGGACTTGAACTTCATTTTTTTTTCTTTTTTCTCACTGACCAGAGTGGCTAGTTTTCTTTAAAAGTTTGTTACAATATGTTTTAATAAGAAGTGTGTAATTAGCTAATAATATTGTTTTATTATATTATATTTCACAGTTGTACATTTTGCTTGCCAATGTGTGTTTTATGTTTTATTGACTGTTAATGACTTATAGCTGGAAAAATGCCTAAGCCTAAAGCCTAAACTAGTTAAATGTACAGTTTGCATGCAGTTAGATTTAACAGGACAAACTGGCCAGGAAGAGTGAATGTGTTATTAGCCATAAGTAATATTTTTAAATACGTTTTTTACTTCTTTAATACATTTTTTACTTCTTCCCACTCCTTTTTGGGGGCATGCATGTAAAAGAAAAAATAATCATCATCAATTTTTATTTCTTATTTTTAAAATTTACATATCTGTATTTTGTTTGTCATAAACAATAATATTTACCTACATATGGCTAGTTTGTTAGTGCTAATATCAAGCACTGATTACAACCAGTTACCAACTAACTTTTGCTGCTTCTTTTACTGCTTTGAACAATTTTACCAAATCCTAAAACCAACCTTGGTACTAAGATCTGTAACTTTCCCATCACAAGTTGTTTTCTCAGCAGTTGCAGACTCAATGCTTTCTAATGTTATTGTAAAGTTGTATATACAGTACAGTAGTGGTGAATAGTGCAGAGGTAGCACACAGCTGCTGGGAGCCTTTTATGGGCCATGACCCCCTCCGGGAAGAGAGAGAGAGAGAGAGAGAGAGAGTCTGTCTTTTTAAAGCTACAAGTCACACAACAACACAGCCCTACACCACAGAGCAACATGTGACAATATTGGTTCAATTCTTTACTGTACGTCTGACTGGAAATGCACTGCACAGAAAAGTCCACAATTAACACATTCTTTAAATTAAATAAAAAGTTATATGTATTTACTGGAATGATTGAAGTAGTATATTACACATTGCCTATTCTAAAACATACACTGAAATGAGTTTTTATTTTATTTTTATTTGATGAGAAATACTAACTATATATACTTTTTATCCAAATTAGTAGTAAACAGAGGTAGGCCTATTTTATGCTTATTTTGCTGTCAGAGAGTCCTCAGCTTGACCCAAGTTTTAACAATAGTTAGGATCAGTTGTAATAAAGTACAGTCTAACAGTCCAAATTGTGTAAAATACGTTTTGTCTGAATTTTTAACTACATCATAACGTTTTTATTAGAATACTGATTATTGCTGACTATAACTTTTTACCAAAACAAGCTGTAATCATAATCTTTTTTCTGAATTAAAAGCAGTAAAAGCAGCTTGGTTACAGATTTATGTTTTCTGTCTCTTTTATATACTTTACAAAGCAATTCCCAAGTTGAAATATTTTGTGAAGAACAATGTTACGACTACAGTTCAAATTCAGTTGAAGGTTATATTAACGTCAAGACTACAGTAAATCAACATATAGTACTAGTAATGTGAGGAAAACTACACTGGCTTTTTCCTCTTTGATATTTTAGACCCTCACATTCACACCATCAGCTGTGCCTGCTTTAGACTTGACTTATGTGACCTCCGCGTCATGTGACTTTCCTAAGTCAGTCCTGGAGAGACGCAGACAAAAACAGCTGAAAGACAAGCACAGAGTTTGTTAGTTAGTTTTGTTTATTGGTTTAATTAAAGGAAATATTATGTAGATAAGTGTTGGAGGAACATGCCGCGTTATTTAACAAACAGGAAGTCTGGGATGGTCTGGAGAGGCAGGGGTCCATGGTGCAGAAGTGTTCTAGCCACAGGTCAGTTTGCTTGTGAATTTCGAATCGGTATGTTTTGACAAAGTTACAAACAAAAAACTAAACAAACAAACAAAAATGTGTTTAGCACCACCTTTAGCATTTTGTTCACATTTTCACTTCATATGCTACTAATCACTATTTTCAAATGGTGTAGTGTGTTCAATGGAGGAAATTGCTGTTACTCAAATATGAAGCCAACATTGTCCCTATAGTAATAAATGAAGATAGACATTTCCAGTTCAGTTTTACACTTATTAGCTACCCCCACTAAAATAAAATGTGGAGATAAAAAATACAATAAAAATACTAAAGAACTGCTTTCATAAGATCATGACTCAAATCATACAAAGTGACCATGTTTTCTATGGTCATTTTGCACATTTTGAATAAATTGTGTATGTTACCTAATTTAGACGAAATAGCATGTTCAATAGTTTAGCCAGTCAGTCTCAAGGGAACATTACTAAGTTGAATGCTGAAGGTCTTTGATTCAAAAATAGTGCTTGTGCGTGTGTGTTATGTAACTGGAATGACTGTGACGACCAAAAAAGCCACACTCAGGACAGTTTTAAATCAGACTATTTGAAAAAGGTCACCAGTAATGTCTTTCAATTTTGACAGATACCGTTTTTGTCCAAATGGGGTTCACAACAAGCTGAAGGACATTACAAAAACATGCAATTTTGTTCATTGACGTATTTGAGAAGAATTTTGATCTTTCTCGTTCACATTCTTCCACTTGTTCAAAAGCCTATCCCAGTTTATCACAGGGCTGACACAGACACATCCACAGGTCCAGAGCTCAACAATAGCACTAACCAACTAGCCAAAATGCAGGTAGATTTGAATCACATTTACTCTCACTAGTCACTTTGTCCAGGTCAATTTTACTACATTCTTTGTACATTTTAACCCCCCAAATTTGTTCAGTTATCTGCCTATAAACGTCAGAACAATTTGTATTACCTAATTATAACTATAACCTAAAATATGGCTGACCAATTAAAACAAAAAAATGCACTGAGTAACTCAAAAACTTTGAGCAATGTTGTCTTTTAATTGTTTTCTACACAAAAATACAGTATAAGTACCGGCCAGTATAAAGACTTCGATGGCTAGCAACTTTTGAAGAACACCAAGCACTTTAGCCAGTAAGCAAAAAAGTTAATGTCAAGCCTTGCTGGTGACTATTGTCCTAACATGTCTTTGGACTGCAGTTTCATAGTGAATGCTTATGTTTACAGAATCAAATGTGTCTGCTGGTTTCATGTTAAATATAGCCGCTATAAGACAGATGATGACAGTTATAATTACAGACTGAAGTGTACAGTGAGTGAGAGTGGAGCAGAGAGACGTGTGTTTTACATTTGTCATGGGATAGGACGGATCCCCTGTCATTTGTAGGAAGTGAAGTATCAAAGATGTGTTTTAAGATTGGGGTTTAGCATGTTTTAGATTAGGAGATGATGTACAGTGCAGTGGAAATGTTTCAGGCAAATGTTCAGAAATTTAGTAGCCATGAGTTCAAAATGATTCACTTTTTTGTGTTTTGAGCAAGAAGATTCATTATTGGTGGGAATCTTGATCATAGTCTGGATTTAGGAAATTGCAGTATTGTAACATTGTGATATTAACCTATTTTATTGCATGCATGCAGTTAACTTTACCTGGTTTAGCTCCACAAAATTGATTGCAACACCACTGAGTCCGTCTGGAATTAACATAAAGTGACAGAAAGATGTGAGTAGCTTTCAACCACTGATGAAATGGTGGAAAGAATCAACTTGTCCTTCATGAATGTATAAAATAGGACGTTTGAAGGCAAAGTAGGTTCTCATTTTGAATTTTGTAAATAAACTAAACAAATTACATATTTTTAAAAGATATTTACTTAACAGTCTGTTGCAAAGTACCTAATGTTTAGAAAAGTGATGGAAAATTAAGCTTATGCGTAAATTCAATCAGGAAGACTGTCTTCCCTCGTCATCACCATCTCCTCCCCTTTTATTATCTGTCCCTTTCATCCCATCACCTTCCGTCCCTCTCAACCAATCACCTCTCATGCCGCTTATATTTAATGCCCTCTCTCTCCTCTGACATCCAGCTGTTCAGCTACATGCCGCATCCCATCCCTCATGCCCCCCCCATCTCCACCTCAGGACAAGCACCATCAGTCGCCTCAGTTCCATCTCCCTTCATCACCGCCACCACCAGGTCTAGGCCCCGGGGGAGATTTTTCCCTGATAATCTACAATATTCTCCCCTCATCGC
>JAVQKG010248328.1:0-27795 GCA_036025885.1 Hypseleotris bucephala
TGCAAAATAGCCCTGTCTTTGCTAATTTAGAGCCAGTGTGTTATTTTACATCTAATACATGATAAAATGAGATGCATCTTTGTTAAATTTAAGTTCACTGTGTAGTTGGGAGATAAAAAAAAAGTGTAAAAAATGAACTCAGTTAGGCTACTTGGAACCTATAGGCCCTTTTCCACTGCAAGAGAACAGACCGGGACGGGACAGGACGGCTCTCTGAGAACGGTCTCTCCAAAGACCAGTGTGTTTCCATACTCCTCGTACCCCGAGAGCAGTGCCTGCTGCGTAAACACTGTTAGGCTTCTCGAACCACAGTTTGGTTCAAAGACGGCCCGCTTTAAACCGGTTTTGCGGACTGCTTTAGACCGGTTTGGTCTAGTGGAATCACCCCCAAAGCGTCTTGTTCCTTCCCGTACTGGTCTAGTGGAAAAAGCCCTTATGTAATGTTAATGCAAATTCTTATTGTGCCACATATGCTGTAGCTATAGTATACCAATGCTAAAAATCTCTATATTCCACAAAATAAGGTTACTATGCTGTACAAAATCTAACTTTAGCCATTTTGATGTGTACATTGAAAACACGTCAGATATAAATATCTCAAACTATAATCCGGTGAACAGAACCAGCACGGATCAGCAGGGGGCACATCCGAGGATCAGAGCTCAATTCTCTCTCCCAAACTCCAAATGCATTTCACCCTTTCCTCCAAAGCTTTCCATGTAACTCACACTGAGAAGAACGCAAACATCAATTTGTCAAAAGAGAGAAGGAGAAGAAGGGAAAAGGCTTACTGTTATGGATAGCAGAAGACTTCCTGACAGTGTTGAGAGTCATACAGTGGAGGGATCCACACCCCAGAGGCACGGATATCTTTAAAGTGTTGTTACATCAAAGCAAAATCCCATACATGCTCATTTTTAATCTTCCACAATCCGCAAGTCATAATTTTGTCTTTAACATATGGAGAGGATGACTGACAGTACAGTACTCAAGGCTTTGTCTTTTTGGAAAAGGTGTTTAAGCCAGAAACCAGTGGTGCAGCTTACGGACTTTGAAGTAATGAGAATTTCTTTTCAAGTAAAAAAAAAATGTTGTGTTGGTTCAAAGACAGACACTGTAACTTTTGCCTTCTCTTCTATACGGCAAAGTTAGTCTGGAATCGCTCCCATAGACGGCTAATTCCTCGTACCGGACAAATCACAGCCATGGGTGGGCCTTATGTGATGCGCCTGAAATCCCTTAGTTAAACAAACAAGATGGCTGCCGCAATGGAGCGATTGTTTACTACTGCGCTCTCCTCGGTTTTAAAAGATGTACTGTAGATATGGTGTTAAAACCGCAGCGACTGACAGCCCTTAAAGCATTGTTGACAGTGGTAAGTTTGCTTTTCGCTTAGTTTACGTCAGGTCCGCCTCTGAAACGGCCGTCTATGGGAGCAGTTCCAGACTAACTTTGACGTATAGAAGAGAAGGCAAAAGTTAGTCTGGCTGACCAGGCTAAGACACTGTAGTAAGAAAAAAAGTCACAAATGAACTTTCAGTGGTTGTCACATAGTTACAGATGCCACAACCTTGAGTATGTTTGTATGATTGAGAATGACGACAATGTTTGAAACCAGTGTTGTTTTTTACAATTCTGCAAGAGGGGAAGACATTTCTAACTACAACTATAAAAAGGTAGATGAAGAAATATTTGCTTTAGCAGAGGTATGCACTCCTGCTTCTCGGCTTACACCTCCAATAGCTGATTACTACAATACTAAAAATGTCAGACCGTTGTATGCATGCTTTTGAAGCTTTTAATTTTCAATTTGTTAACCAATTTTAAGTGGGAAAAAATGCAAAACTCTTCATTTAATTGTGACTTTGAGAAACATTTAAGATTCAAGGACTATGTAGAAATCACAGAGATCCAATTTACATAAAAATATTCTTCTGGCACTCACAGCCGCTTGAAGCTAACACGTAAATGCATTTGAATTTGTTATGTCATGAGTCAAGCTTGAAATGATACCTGCTAAGAGAATTACTACTGAGACACTAGCAGCCAGCAGGCGTAATGATGCGAGATATGTATTTTTTCTCACATTTTCTTAGTTGGGGATTTAGTATAAAGCTATTCAGACGCCTGTAGCCGTAAATTGGTTGCACTGTGCTTCTTGTTGTTATGACCTCTGACACACATTTGAATTCATGAAGCTTTGGTATTGTTCAGAAGATGATCACACAGTGCACACACATGAGCACAGTTGTCTACAAAAGGCTGGGGGGAAAATGATGAAGCGAACATGGGGAGACATAACCGCAAACATGACCACATAGGCCACCTCCTGCGTGGCTGGCCGTGAGCTGAATACATATTATGAGGTTGACTCTGGCTTCTATCTCAAAGGCTTTGACATGCCAGCTATCAATACACATGTGCTTATTAGTATATCATGAAAGATAATTAAAGTATGATATTAAGACAGCCTTACACAAGTGACCTCATCAAAGAGTGCATGTGCTGTGTGATTAGAAATTACTTACATGCAGCTACAGACAATATACACTACAGAGACACATTAGCATAGCAATGAATTATTCAGCGTGCTAGCTATATCCGACCACAAAGGTGCAATAAGCCATCAAGACTTTACTTACAATTACTGGTGTCTTGTCTTTGAGCAGACCTTGGTTTACTTGATATTCCATAAAAACATCCTCTTCCTCATATTTATGTTTTAGTGGCTAATGCTAATCTGCCCATTAAATCCTTGTGGTCTCCTTAACATATAAACACATTTAATTTAAACTAACTAAACACTTTGTTCCAATACAGCCTGTAATTGCTTTCTACCATCAGTTTAAAGACAGATATCATCTCTTGCCTTGGTTAAACATGTCCTCAAATCCAAGTGGTTGTCATGCTAAAAGTCAGATGTTGCTTCGGATGTAACCGGGTGTTCAAATCTGTCACATCACCACCATATGGAAGAACACTCAAATGCTGTCATTAAATTGAGACATATGCAGATGTGTTTGATATAGTAGCCTATATACTGCAAATCAAATCACAGCTACACGGTTTATGACTAATTGCACAACATTAAGTTAAAGATTCTTATATTTTATTTAAGATCCAACTATAAATCACTTCCTACTTAGACCTGCATGCTTTCAGATTACCATTTCCCCTTGCATACCAGATATGTTAGCGCCTTTTATGTCATTGTTTTGTCTTTGTTATTCTCATTCTACGCAAACCTAGTAAAACGCACAGCACTGCCTTAGATGTTATTGTTTGTGCATATAGTACAAGATCTAACCACCAAGCCTCTTCTTTCTAAATGCATACCTAGACTATCTGACATGACTAATTATCTCCAGATGGTGGGTCATATTTCTTAACCTGACATTGTATTAATCGCAAAAGACGTGAATGCTAGAGTTAGCAGGCTACCCATCATTGCTGTGACAATAGGTTATGGCCATGGTTCTGCATCATAGACACTACGTTAAACCTGGTTGCTGTTTTTGTACTGTCTGCATCAACATTCAAAGATTTTTTCAAAGCATGTGTCAAAAAATGTTAATGATGTAAATCCTTTCATTTTTCTTTGAATAGTCAGTTTCAAATCTTAATTGTCTTTTGGCAGCCATCTTATTGCCGTTGCGGTTTAATCAAGTCATTTAGCTTTGCATGACTGCATATTCTAAAGTCAGTGTATTCTCATTGAATCCCTTATTGGAGATGACATGTTAAAGCAACCGTATTCCTGTGCATCAATTATGCAGCACGGGAAAAAGACGACATAAGGGAGAACATAAAAGGCCAAGTGGCTACATGCTAATCAGACCTATTCTCCTATAACCTCAAACATGAATCTGCAACCATAGATCTTTCAACAGTGGCATAGTGGTTAGCAGAGCTTAACATTAGCACTAGCCAATTAGCCAAAAGCAGGAAAATTTCACTTTGGGCTAGCAACACATTCAATCTCAATAGCCAGATTGTCCTAATGGATTTTACTACATACTGTACATTTAAGTTAATGTAAAAAGACATTGACAAGCAAAATATACACTACATGTGATAATAGCCTACGTGTAAATTATGGCCAAGGTCAATCTTAGTTGGCTAGTATCTGTAGAAAATGACTAGCTACTTTGACCAGTGAGCTAAAAAGTTAATGCCAAGCCCTGGTGGTTAGTGCTACTGCTACAAAGAGATTGAGGGTTCCATTCTTGGCACAGTCTCAAATGGAACCTGCATGTTCTATTCCTTGTTTTGATAGGTTTGAAAAGAATTTGATTCATTTGCACTTTGTATGAATTAAAAGTGAATTGTTGTCTGTCAGTGTATGTTGCTGCTAGCCCCGTGACTAATGCTGGGCCAAAGTGACCTATGACACCAAGAAGATGAGTTTTCCATATGATTAGATGCGTTTTTCTCAGCTAGAGAGCATGGGTTAATGAAATAGTAAAATTGTTTGCAGCTGCACCAGACATGTGGCCATTACTGTCACTCTCAACATTTTGAAGCCTGACAGTTAGAATTGAGGAGTGTGAAACCATGGGCACATTCTACATTATTCATACCATTTCCTGGTGGCTGTCACACAAATCCCCTTATTTATTTTAATTTCCAGATTCATTCAAAATCATCTATAGTTTAAAGGGGACCAATTATGCTAACTTTTCTGAGCTGAGAAGTCATAATATGAAAAACATAGCAAGAGTTTGATTTACTTTCATGTATGCGTGTTGGACTTAACCTGTTTGCTGAGGCACTGACCTTCTTATGAACTGAAAACACTTTTACTTTATAAGTTGGCCAGCAGGGGGAATGCCTTAATGGGACATGCATTTTATCTTTTTTTCTTTTTTGACCACTTGGACTATATGAAAGACTGCATTCAAAGCTCTGGTGTAGTCAAGTACCATTTTCTGAGTGATCCCAGCATGTGTTGAAAGCTAGACTAATGGCTTAATTGCCTTCATCTATTCAAAGGTATATGCTGGCGTGTCATGTAGTCCAATAATATGCACTAGGACATACAGGAAACCCCAGTGAACAAATGTAGAGTGGCCGTATACAGGAAATGAGTCATTAGTCACAGGAACAGAACTGCAAAGGCAAGTTATTTTACAAGCGTGACCTCATTTCACTTTTTCATCTCTGCAATTTCACACTGATGCCGCCTTTGGACATACCTATTTAGCTCTGACCATTCATCCATTTGATTTACATGACAAATACATATTAATTACATGAGCTGTAAAGGATAATGATGAAAAATGATGACACTTTCAAATTAAATCGTCATCATAGTTTTTTCACTGTTATGACAATTATTCTATTGTTGACAAATTGTGTTGTAGAGCAACCTGTGGATGTTAAATGTGAAATGTAGTTATTGTATGAAAGCTTTAGTTTTCAATGTTTTATTTCTTTACTTAATTGTCACACACTGGTGATGGTAAGCTATCTTTGAAGCCACAGCTGCCTTGAGAGACTGAGGGACATGTGGCAGCAATACCAAACCATTTCTGTTGACCAATATCACAATCACAAATTGATACGTATGTTTTTAGACCAGGCAAAAATATCTTGACCTGCACTATCTGAAGACTCACTCTGCCCCTACAATGAAACGTTTTTTTTTAACAATCTCTCAAAAAACATTAAGAATTAAAGACATCTTTGACTCTCAATCACAAGAAGTATGCCCACTAGCCTTGCCCAAAGTTAATTTCTGCCTCGTACCACAATCATCACACCTCCAGCGTCACCCCCTTGTACACAATAAAAATCACATGCAGATTCAATACAAGTACACAGCAAAGGTCACAGTGGGGGCCCAAACAAAACCACTAATTGGCGAACTATGAAAAGTGCTACGGTTGTTGTCACCAAAAATAACTCTAAGTAACCACAATGTAATGTTTTGTATTGGCTGATGTGTTGAGGTGGAGAGAGTAGGAGTGTGTGTTGTCTAAAAGTCTATTTGATTTTGGCTCCTTCAGTGGTTGTATATTTTTGGCACGGTATATTTGCTTCATGATCCTTGCGGAGACAGTGTTAGATAAATGTGGTAATAATAAAATCCCACTTGGGTATCCAGTAAGATAGTAGGCTGTGAATAGCTTAGTGGTTGTAATGTAAGACGTGTGCTAAATGCATGTCATGAATGCACCCAATTTTGAAAATGAGTCAAGAACAATGAAAGGAAAACCCTAAAATTTAATTTAGAGGAATTATTTACTCAACAATCTACACTATAAAAGAGCTCTGTGCATCAAAGTACAATCTGGTGCTAAAACCCATATTAAATGCCTTGACACACATTAGCACATTAAACAGACACACTTACAATATGAAATGAGCTAACCGCAACACATTTCAATGGCAAAAATTACACTACATGTTTTTGTCCAGAAAATTTGCAATGTATGGTATCAGTCATGTTGGATTATCAAACAATAGTCTTTACCACCAACTAGCAGCCCATTACTTGCGATGCCTGTTTCCAAACTGTTGCGTATCATGGAAGCAAAAATACACTGAAATAGTTATGTTATTAAGAGTAATAGACATTTTTTAGACCACCAAGGACATATTTTAGTTTACTTCTTCACTGATTAACTTGTATGTTGGCTCTTTCTGCTTTTCATAGAAAAACACTGTATGTGTAAACATAATTGGTTTGGTAAAGGTCAAATCATATCAAGCTGTTTTCCCATCATATCTAATACCACATTACCATCCCTACTGGATTTACATACACCAATATTCCTTCAGATCTTTCGGTTTGGTGATACAGTGTCTAGGTGATTCTGGCTGATTTAGTGTAGATTTTACAGTCTAGTGAAACGAGACTATGACTACGAGTGGTGGGTTCTAAACCCGCTGGTCTAATTATAGTAAATTTACCAAGCAATGCCTAATTTTACTATTTAGAGGGTTTCCTATTGTGCACATATAAGTGCACAGGTAAGAATGGCAAAAACGAATACAAAACCAGGTAGAGTTAACAAAATATAACAAATCTTTATTTTGGTCACAAGAGTTAAAACAATTTTTACTTTATTTTAGAATATATAAATCTTAAAGGCAAATAAACACATTTAACTCAATAAGGGGAATTTAGGGACAAAACAAAATAAAACCAAAGACTCTGCAAACTAAGATTAGTAAACTCAAACAAATTAGTAAGAAACCAAAATCTAACTTTAAACTCCCAGTTAATAGAGCTACGGGTGCTAATAGTGCTATGCTGTGCAAAAAGGTTTTGGGCGGGGGCTCTAAAGTGCGGTATTCAACTCACAGATCGATTAAAGTGCTTCAGTCCTGTGCAAAATGTTAGATCTAAGGTGCAACAAGTAGCCTACTAGCCACTGAGACAGAGCACACAATAGTCAAGCGGCCCCGACACGGCAGACTACGGCAAAGCACTACTTTTATCTGAATAAACAACTACTATATAATTTAAACGAGTCTTATGAGAGAGAGAGCATTCACAACAACATTAAAAAGGCAGCAGCGGCACGCTAAAGAGCAACAACAGACTACAGTTAGCAAAATACAACAGGCAAGGTAACAATTTAATAATGCTATCAAGACAGGAATTACCTTAGTTTCGTTTTGTTGCAGCACACCAACGCAAAACGGGCGATTTACAAACAGCCGTGTGAGCTTGGCACCAGTAGCTCACCGACACACCACACTAAGCCCAAAAATCACAATCAACATACAAATTACTGCAAATCCGGATAAATAAACAAGCAAAACAGCTACGTACCAAGTCGCCACAATGCCACAACACCACAACGCCACGAGCCCCGAAACAATGGCTGAACCCCAACTACCCACAGCTTTAGTAACAGGTTCAATCAGCGAAACACACGGAGTGGGTGCAGGTGAGACATTGACGGGCGCGCAGCAAGTCGGAATTTAGCATACCCCTGAACCTACCCAGGTTACACTAGCATTTGCACAAACATGTAGACAAATACATTTGTTTAGTATATTTGGCAAAGAAATGGTGTCGCTGCCATGTGCCTCTCACACCGTGCTGTTTGTAATTATTCCACACACAGATACTGAGATTTCCCTTCACTTTCTAACCCTGTGTTTTGCTGGAGACTGTTTTGTAAAGCTGTGAATGGACGTATGTTGTGGCTAATATCTGGATTAAGTCTAAGTCCCTTTAAGCCATGCACTGCTAGGTTTGATTTAGTTATACTGGGCCTCTCCTGTGTTCTGATATGAGAGGCAGTGTTATCAGATGTGTGAAGGTAAACAGTGTGGGGGAGGACAGTCACAGAAAACACCTAATACACACTTACACCGGAGGAGACCTTTTATTTAGCTGCAATCAAAGCTGTGAGGGCTTCTCTGATTTATCGATTGTGTGGATTTTTAACTCATGAATAAACCCAGTGATTCGGAAGGTGCCAAAGTTAATCTACTTTGCATAAATAAATGGCTAAGCAGTATCTGTTCCCGTTTACATGCTTGAAAATGAAGTCGGAGAAACACCTCTATATTCAGACGCCTGTGATCGACCTGAACAACTTAGACTGAGGGGTTAGAGAGAGTACATGAGGAGTGAGAGTTTTTGTGAAATCTGAAATGGTGGCAAAATAAATACACATACAAACAGATGCTAGACCTCCAAATTTATCTTTTTGTGCCCTATAGTAAAAAACATGCTTAAGGACTAGAATCTAAAACATACACATTAAGATTTGGAGATGTGCTGCAATATGCATGCAATATATAATTTAACTAACTTTATATTAGAAAGAAAGTGGTTAAAATAACATTGGACTTTAAAAAGCTCAATATTGTTCAGGTGAGGTTGGTCTGTCCTCTATATAGAAACCTGAATTCTGTAGAAGTGAATTGAGTCGGGGGTCACAGTGCACGGTCACAACAGAATTCCCATTCAAGGACGCTCTGGAGTAAATGTCAAACATCACCCTTCTTTGTCTGTCTCTAATCAGTCATCCGTTTGTGTGCAGAATTCCCAGCCATGACCAAAGTCCACGCTCCGCCCTTGATCTCTGAGAAGGGCTGTGATTCTAAATGGGTTTTACATTTAATGGGTTAATGTGGTGATGGTACCTAAGGGAAGGGAACTAAAATAGATGTTCCCAACTGCCTTGTTCAAATCACGCTTCTGTCTTGACGTTCCAGCTGTTGTGTAGACACGTCCATCCATCACCAGCTATTTCTGAGTGTGTACAATCAGTGTGTTCACATTAAACTAAAAGCATTTGTTTTATCTGTCTGCGTTCCTCACTGTAAAAACTAATAGTGTTGCTTATTGCCCATGGATATAAGCTGTTTTTTAGTCTATTGGTCTCATTTTTCATGCTCTTTTCAGCTTTTTCCCGAAGGCAGCAGGGCAAACTGTTTATGTCCTAGGTGAGTATTGTCTTTTAGGATTTTCTTAGCCCTGTTGAGACATCTGGAGTTTGCAGTTTCTTCCAGAGATGGCAGGTTATTTCATGACTTTCTGCAGGGCTTTTTTTCAGCAGTAGAGCATCCAGCATACCAGACATTTACACCAATATACAATAGTTCATTCTTTTCAGTGCCCTAAGTTGACCAAAATCAAAATATGTCAAGAAAATAACAAAACAAAAACTTAAGTAGTCCAACTGGATTTCCCCCAGTTGATTTGAGTTGAATTTACTTAAGGTTTTACAGTGCTCCCAAGTGACACATCAAATCTCGTCTCCATGGTGATCAACATGAGCTTGGAGGATCCTGAGTTTGGTCTGGCACAAAAGACACACCGCAGCGTGCAGAGATGTCTTGGCTACAGATGTATAAATATGCTATAGTTAAATACCCCCAAGTGTGTGTGTGTGTGTGTGTGTGGCACGTTCAAGGGCATAGAATGGAGGAGAGATTCTGAATGATTGAAAAGGGCAGAGCCAGACATGGAGAACGTACCTGAAATTAGGTCAATTTGAGCTGGCTTTACCAAAATTTTAACGTGTAGGCTACAAAACACAGCGTTTTTTTTCTGCTGGTTTGCTGGTTTTTTGCAACCAATGATAGAAACATAGGTCGGTGCAGTCAAATATGCAGGGCTGTTTTTGTTTGCCACAAGGAAGCTTCATTCACCCTCAACAACTCACTTCTCCATCACATTAACTTTAAACCAGTTACATATAAAGTTCCAT
This sequence comes from Hypseleotris bucephala, assembly GCA_036025885.1. Lineage (NCBI taxonomy): Eukaryota > Metazoa > Chordata > Actinopteri > Gobiiformes > Eleotridae > Hypseleotris > Hypseleotris bucephala. Next base: position 10,182 of record JAVQKG010248328.1, read on the forward strand.
TGTTCCCTTTTCTCCAAACTTGAATGAAGACACTTTACTAACTGTCTCTTGCTTTCTTGTCAGCCAGTGTAGAGCATCCTTCACACAAGACTGTACTGCATTAATCCTGCCCAGGTGCACTTGTGATTAACTGACTGGGGATTACGAGGGGGAGCGGAACAATCAAGTAAAGAAAGGTCATAACACGGTTGGGAACGAGGCGGCGGTCCCAAGTGCTTCTCTTTGAGCTTTTGCGGAGTTTAGATTTCGTTCTGGTGTGTGCCCCCGGCCCCTCCAGGCTGCCTTAAAATGGGTCGCTCTAAAGGAGAGGAGTCCTAGAATTGTCTTCCAGACCTACAACACAACAGTAAGTCAGCCCAATGATTATTGTTATGGAAATTGTGTGTTAAATTTAGTATTTGTTGTCAAGCGCTCCCTAGACTTTTTAATTAAATGTATTGTGCATGCTTTGTATGTAGGCTACAGTATGCCCATAACTTTAACTGCTCCACATCCTGCATACGTTATCTTGTTTTTTGTGTTGTCATTCTGTATTTTTACTAAATTGACTTAACCTTTTTGTTCAATGCATGGACCAAAATGCAACCACAACAAATTCCTGGTCATTTGAAAAACTTTTCATCTGCATAGAATAAAAAATCTTGAGCAAGAAGCAGATCATTTGTCAGATGTATCCATTATTAGCATTTAGCAAATGTCATTCTACTTTTTATACTGTGCTCTGAACTAGGTTTTTACAGAAATTACAATACAGTCAAAGCTATGGAAACAGTAGAGCGTTAGAAGAAATTGAAGTTATGCAAGCGTTAATACTTGATGCAAAAGCCTGTTTCATCAGTCCAATATTGATATAAAGGTACACAACGGAGCAATCTTTTATATGGTCATAAGTTAAATGGATGAGGCCGAACTTAAGGTTTTAGACGACAGACACTCTTCATCACATTCAGAGAAATGCTTGCGACTGCTGCTGCCTCTGCCGCGAAACACTGAGAGACTGAGGGGGGGAAAGTATATGGTTCAGCGTTTCCCCCTCACAAGAACAGCACAGTAATCAATTCCGTTTAGTACAAATCCAATGCACTTAAACTTCCAGCACCATAACCAGAGGCTGCAGAGCAAGAGGTACGTTTATCGATAAAGCAATTAATTCAAAGCCCTCCTCCACCTCCTTCTCCTTTCGCTTCTGGCTGCCGCTCCAGGCTGTTAACTAATCCGCGGCAGAGGACGCTTACTCACAGGTAACGGGAGATAAGATAATAAAAAAAAGAAAATATTAGAGTATTGGCATTTCAATTTTAACCGTGTGTTCAGTGATCAACGGTGCAACGAGCTTCAACAGAATCTTTTAACATTGGCCTAGTTTTGCCAACCATAACAAAATGAAAATACAAATTTGAAGGCACGGTCATCTTTAGAGTGTTTTGGATGTTTGGAACTAGCAGAATTAACGCTGCTGACTTCGTGGTCACTTTATTTTGTCAGGACTTGGCTAGCAGCGGTCGGTTCAGTGGGTGCGTAAAGGGCGCACAAAGAGAGGCATAAATGATCTTTGGAGCATCCTTGTGGTCCAGTGTGACCTCCGTAAAGCTAAACACACCGACAAAGAGTACGAGGAGAGGACTACTTCAAACTTTCAAAATGAAAGCGTTACTTTAATCCAAAGGGTTTAAGTGAGTATTTGGGCTGCTAAAGTAATGCTACCAACAGTACGTTTTGCTGGAACAGAACCACTCTAAACACTTTGGTATTGAGGCTTCACAGCACATGGCCGTGTGCATTTTGTTAAGCCTTTCGTGTTGTGCGTTGCTTTATTTTGAAGCTTCCCGCCGGTAGTGCTCATCTGGTTTTGTCTGACTTCACGCTCTTCTCCGCTCAGAGCTCAGTCGGCTCGTAGAGACAGCAGGATGCCGAAAGGAGCACTCCGACACACGGTGCCCGTTTTTCTGTCTCCTGGCATCGTCTCTCGGCCACAGCGACTCTGATGGGCGTTTTTACTCCTCTTTTACCGTCCACGACGCTTGGATATTTTTGGAAGCTACGCAATGAAGCGAATGAATGTGAGCAACAAGAAGTGTCCTGTTGTTGTGCCTGTCTCCAGCATCACTAGTAGTCAAGTCTTCTCTGTGGATGCAGTGGTTTTTAAGTGTCTGTTATCAGAGGATTTCATGTAGAGTTTAGTTGTGGACTGCCCAACTTTTCCCACATTTTTGTTGTGTTTTTAAGGTTTTCCGTCTTTGAAACAAAGATTTCAGGATAGACCAACTCCGGAAAACCAGCGACTTGACATCTGCACCTGGCGGAATAACCACTCTTAGCGGTTATTCGCATTCACAAGCATCTTCTCTGGGGTGGGAATACGACTGATGCTTGCCTTGCTCGTCTATTCCGAGTTGTGTATCGTCTCGTTCTGTTTGTTTGTTCCACAGTGGCATGAAAAAAATCATGAATGCATCCAAGGACATGCTCACAAATTACGCATGCACCATGACGGTAGTAGGCTGTGCGTAATATCTTATTATGATCTCCCTATAGTTCATGAATGCAAGAACATTCACTTGTAGTTTCACTGGTGTTTTGAGAAGAAGTGTCAAATTCATCTGGGGTTCTCTGTGTGTGACATGGGCGTTAGAGCAATGGCTTGCTGCGTTAAAGCTTACAAAAAGATTAATCATTTTCTGATTTGAGTGTGACAGTACTGTCCAAAGTTCTATTACTATAGTGCTTTAGTCAGAGCACTTGGGATAATACTGTTTAGTTGTTTGGGATTAACTTCAACTTAAGACAATGGGAGCAACACATAAAAATGCCAGTACTCTAAAAGAAGCAGCAACTGCCTCAACTAACGTCCACGTGCGTGGATGGATCCAGTTTAAACTACGCGTAAACATGCAGATACCTCTGTTCACGCTAATACTCTCATCTTTTCTGTGAATGTGTGTGTAGCCACGCTGGAAGTCGCCCCCCGCCATGTGGCCGTCGGGAGTGGGGAGCAGACAGCCGTGTCCACGGGAGTCGGCTCTGCGCAAAGCGGCCATCAGCGGCAATATCCTCGCACTGCCGCCGAACCATGTGCCCACCGGCCGCAGTGTCCGAGTCTTTATCTGCTCCAACCCAGACGGTAAGTGACCAACTATCTACAGTGTTGTTCAATGTGAACAGCATGGTACAAACTGTGGTAAATGACCCCACTGTAAACTGTAATACATCCTGAGGCAGTGATGAGCATCTGGAGTGAAGGGCAAATACAACTGTATAATATTCACTCAAACACCTCGAAGCATGCAATTTTGTGTCAGTATGGCACTATATTTTGTGCAATGGAGAGTTTTTTTAAAAAAATATATAGATTAGCCTTTTCCTGTGGACCATGATGTTTGCTGTTTTGCTTATTAGAAAATTACCTTGAAACCAATTACATTGAAAAATCCATTGACTTTATTGAACACCTAGTAAAAAGGTAAGGTCAAACCGCAAAACCTAGTCTTATTAAATTGGTGCATATAGTCAAAACAACAGATTGCTTTCAACACGGGGTGCATGGTGTGCGTGGAGAGCAAGGCATTTGGTTGGTGAGGGAGACACCCAGTTGCAGCTCTGTATTTGAATATGCCCTCTGGGTGAGGGGTAAAAATAGGCTTGGTAAACTGGAGTAAACAATGTAAGGGGAAGTGGAATAGGTAACAAAAGATGACAAACTCAATGGAAAGAGGGTAATGAAAAATCTGAAGAATCTAAACAGGTCCTTTTTGTCCTTACATTACTGTCTTGTACTGTCCTATTGTGAACAAATTGTGATGCTCTGCTCTGAAAACCGAACGGATTGACCTCAGATTATTGCTCTGTAATGGTTGGCATTTTTGATGGTAAAAAGTCTAACATTGTTTAGCCACCTGTAGCTGACTCAGTCATTCAGACCATCCTGCCATAGTGGGGAATCAGCGCTCCAATCTGCTCAGAAAATAAAGCAACTACAAGGGGCTATTTCTAGTGCTTTTCACACCATCAACATAAATGGAAATACACACATCGCAGCTTGAGTTTTGTAAAGACCTAATTAAGTGCTGTTCCCAGTGAAGCCTATAGTATCCTCTAATAGACATTTGTTATGATGGAGTCTAGTTGTCTTATACTAACCACTGTGTTACCCCAATTATGGCTCACTACTGGAATGCAAAAATAAATGGCATGCATACGGGGGTGCAATGGCTCTCTGCAGTTAGTCAGCATGTTCTCCCCGTGTTACTGTGGGTTATCTCCCGTATCTCCATCTTTCTCTCACCGTTCAAGATATGTACAGTATATGTGAGGAGAGTTGGTTTCTATAAATTGCCCCTATGTAGTGTAAGAGTTATAAGATTCTGCTCTGTTGTCTCTGAGATGTAACTCTTACTTGCCCAAGTTCAGATGGTGAAGACTGATTGGTAAAGACCACCAGGATTTGGCCAGTTCACGTTAAAGAGGATTTATTACAAGTTTACAGATAGATTACACACGTAAAGTTATCATGATCATGGAGCCAGCCTCAGCACAGTCGAACCCCATCCTGAGATTGCCTCTCGATCCCAAGGCCAAATTGGTTTTATCCGCTCCCGAGTCTCCTCCTACTGGTTGGTCATATGCAGATGTGCTTCGTTTCTTCACTACTAATTGGTTGGGTAGCGTCGTCATCTTTTTCTAAATCGGCCTTTTTTTTGACAATTAGCTGATATAAATCACATGTTGAGCTTTCCTAAATTGGCCTGTTGTTGACAACTAGCTGATGCAAATCACATGTTGACCTTAAAATGCCCTGGCCCACATGCCTGACCTCAAGTGAGTCACATGCCTAACTGATGCTTTCCTTAAGCATAATGTAATGTGAGCGTGGCATCCTATCAATAGTTTAAATAACCGTGAATGGTTGCGTGTCCGTGTGTACATGTTAGCCCTGCGACTAACTGGCCACCACCCATAGTTACTGGGATAGGCTCTTAACAAGAAATGTGTAAGAAGATGAATAATAATTTTGTGTTTGTACATTTTTCCAATTAGTAAAAAAATGCTGCTTCTGAAATTGGGTTGAAATATGGTTAAAGCTGGGAACAAATAATCCTACACCACATTATTCAATTCCACTATGTTATCTATGACCCTACATTGCCCTCATACGTGTTGCATAGACCATTCACTAGAGGGGGCTATTTATGCACTTTCTTTAATAGCATTCACCTTTACTGTAGCGAGGTCAGCTAATCAATAATGTGGGCCAAACACATAAGACACTGTCAATTCCTATTAGGATAACATTTTTTGCTTTAACATAAGCTTTTTTCCCATATGCAGGTGAATTGTATTAAGTTAAAGTGGTCATTTTTGAGAATTTGTTCTTAATAACATGACAAACTGCACTGGAAAAATACTATTACTCACTGGCCACTTTATTAGGTAGTCCGACAACTTATATTGCACCTCTGAATACACAAGTGGAAAAAACATGACTAAGCTGTGCTACAATGCAGTGTCTACCTAATAAAGTGGCCAGCAGTTGCAACATAGACACAATCTCCTTAGCCCAAAAACTAATTAAAATGTAAATCCACTCTCTAAATTAGTGGCTGGGCTTATACACACTCTTGATATAGTCGCTTCACTGTGGGATGCTGTCAAACGTGGCATCCTTGTCCTGTCAAAATGAGTTTTTTAATAATAGATGACAAACAAACGCCACAAAAGCGGCTGAATACAGCAGTTGTCGCGTGTCACAGCGCTGGTGATTTAAGACAGTGAGGTCAATATATTCAGCAGAGCCAACAATACAGCCCGAGTGCACATAAACGTCACCATACCATAGATCAACAACGAGAGGCACCCACAAATTTAAAAAAAGCCTGTTATGGAGTTAAGTTAGAGATGCCTCTTCTGCATTACAAATATAGCCTTACACTTGGCGGCCACTTTATTAGGTAGACCTTGTGCTTAATGTGTCGTTTTCCACTTAATGTGTCCACCTGCTTCATGTTTTGCTAGGTAATGTTGTCGGTAGCGCTTGTCAGTTTGTCTGTATGTAAGCGACTTAATCCAAAATACTACTGAGCGGATTTCGATTAAATTTTCAGGCAAAGTTAGGAATGATACAGGGAACAATTGATTGAATATTGGGAGTGATCTAAATAACTGTCCATATCTAAGATTTCTTTAAACACTAAACTTTGACAGAGGTCCTCTCTCTCCAAGTTCTTTCTAGTTTTGAGATGGTTTTCTGCACACATCAAATTAACAACTACTTATCTAATTTTGTCTTTCTGATATCTCAAACCACTGGCATCAACAAGGCATTTTTGTCATTGAATGTTGTATTTTTATATGACCAAAATTGTCTTTCTCAGTCTTGAAAAAAGTTAGGGATATTTGACTTTGGAACAAAAAGTATAGAAAATTTCACAGTGATATTACAGCATATCATGAAAGTATGTTTAAGTAGAACTAGGTGATAGTCATGTATAGATTATATTACATTTTTGAACAAGTCATATAGGTTTGTGTGACTAGTAAATGTATGACCTTATCTATTGTCTTGATTCAAATGGAGTGATCATATGTTCATGTGTAGGTATAAAGTAGGTGTACCTAACAAAGTGGCCAGGTAACGTTGTCAGATATCAGGAATGAAATCCCCATATATGATTCACCCTAGCGTCTTTGTGCAAGCTATTCATTGCATTATCCGTCAATACACTTCCCTGTTTATGGAGATCTATACAGCCATATGAAGACAACTCCATTACCTCGCTGCATAGTCACCTCCGGGGGGCTCTGGCACCGGCCGCGCTCTATAGGCAGGATATTTGTATGCAGGCTATCACTTAAGCTGTTTAAAGTTGATAAAGGCACAAGGGCCGTGGGGGATGCAGCCCGTGAAATTGTCTCCATGAAGGCAGCAATATGTCACCACTATAGAGACTGCTAATTATATTACGTTTTACTCGGTGATTATTGCATTTTTTCAACCTTTTTGTCGGTTTTCCGGTTTGCTTTACTGATTCCCTTTTACTTGACAAAATGAGGCAAAATCAGAACTAAGGCTGCTAAATTAATCAAAATCGCTTTCGTAAAAAATAGCTTTCCATGTAGGTTTAACCTCTCTAAACTGCATCTGTATGCCATGTGATTCTGGTGAAAGTTTCACAGTGAATATTTTAGTCTTCTTTCAGATTTAAAAGGTGCTATGAACCGAATCACACATTGCTAATTTAATCACAATCAATATATATTTTGTCAAAATCTTGCAGGCATATTTTGTACATGTTTTACTAATGTTATTCAGCCATAATACACTACTATTAGTTGGATAAATGGACACAGAAAGGCTAAGGCAAAACAAGTACTAAACCAGTACTAAATCACATGTAAAGCAAGACAAGGAACAGCACTTAACCAGGTCTAAACCAGAATTAAAACAACTTTCAACCAGGACTAAGCCAGGACTAAACCAGATCTGAACAGAGTACAAAGATCCCACATACCACCAAAGTCACTTCCACTATAGTTTGAGAACCCTTCACTTATTTTTTTTGTTCCTTGTCAGCTTTCAATGACCCCTAAATTCTACACTTGTCCTTGCTCACTTGCCAAAAACCCCCATAAGCACTCAAAGCATTTCACTGTAAAATATTTCACTTGGGGAATGACAGCACAAGATAGCACCGCGCTGCTAGCTTCACCTGAATAGATTTACACAGTGATTATCCACTCGTAACCAACATAATTAACCTTTAGGAAACCAGTGTATGCGGCAAATGTTTATCGCGGGGGGGATATTGCGTTGTGTGATTGCTATCATCATGCTGAGGAGGTGGTTTAAGGCATCATCATTGTAATTGTAAGCAAAGAAAAAGGGTGATTTGTACAGTACTTAGCATTTGGGTTTTATTTATAGACAGAAAGACAGGTAAATCAAACAAGGACTATCTAAAGAGTTGTCGGAAAAAAACGCATCCTATTAAAATACCCAGAAAAAACATTATGCATCCAAACATTTGCTTTCTTGTAAGTTGCCGGCTTCAAATAGCATCTGATTTGAGAGGCCGAAAAAACACAGCTGCAATTACCAGTGAAAGTATCAAAGTAAACATGCTCCATAAACAGCGGAAAACTGTTTTGCATAGTTTAATCAACCTTGACATTGATGCTTTGGCTTATTTATTATCAAAAGATTTCTCTTGTCAGATTTAAGGCAGGGAAAAGAAGGAAATCTTCAATCTCATTTTAGGAAGGAGGTCTGCATTCTTTGAGTGCTTCCAGTGAGTTCGAGTGATTCAAAAAAGAGAGAAAGGTGGTGAAGCAATTAGAAAAAATCAATTACATAATAATATACAGCTAAAATAATTACAGCTAAGATAATTGGGGGCTTTTGTCCTTTGTTTGATTGGCAATTAATGTAGATGTACTAAGGTGACCACAATTAAGGTGACCACAATTGTATGTTTTATATACATTTGACATTTGTAGCTTTGGGTAAAACAATTTTGACTTGAATTAAAAAAAGACAGTCACATTTTATTGCAGTTGTAAAACTTGCACATTTGCATCCAGTATCCAAAGTACAGTAGGATACCAAGAACCCACTGACAAGTACTTATATCTAATTTAAATAAACGGTAACTACAAAAAAGCTAACTAAAAAGAATATCACCCTATCTGACACGACTGCAATATTGACCCATTGTTACACCATAGATTCTCTCACATCACACAGGTCTAATTGCTTTGTACCACTTTCCCTCCAGGCTGTCTTTAATTGGACCTTGTAATGTGTCCTTTATGTAAAAGTGAATATATAATTTATGAAGAAGAAAGCTCTACCAGTGGCTTTGTAGGCAACAGCTGGTAGCACAGATGTTCAGATCTGAACTATACTGCATGAAGCATTGTACATTTGCGTAGCTTCTATTGGGTTTGTTCTCCCCTATTCTAGATCATTATAGCATTTAATATAGTTCTTTCACTTTCCTAAATTGACCTTGTACCTAATAAAATGGCACCACGTGCGATCTTTATCTGCTTTGCATTTAGAGGGACCTTGACGTAGCTAGTGGTTATCAGAAAAAATTTTGACACACTTTTTTTTTTTTTTTTATGTATGATCTTTGGAAGAATTAAGGCATTTTCGCCCACATAATTGATGCTTGCTGGATATTCTATATTTTTCCAACTTTTTGCTACTTATTTCCACTACATTACTATAGTTAGTAGTGACGTGGGTGTGGCCCAGAGAGGAAAGAGTGCCTTAAAGGGGCACAGTTCCTAAAAGAAGATGTTTTCCAGTTTCTACTACTTTTTCCATTTAATTTTAAAATGTGAAATTCTAATCGAGGGCAAAAATCTATTCAAAAAGCTTAGAAAAGGCACAATATGTCCCCTCTATTGCAGTATCCGATACATATCCTCTGTGTATTGTTTGCCTCTGGAGCTTGTTTTGTAACTACTGTAACTTTGTAACTATATGGTCTGATTGCTCAGTAATAAGCGTGATCTGTGGGTGTCCTGCGTCCTGCTAACAAACCTGTAGGCTGTGCCCACACCGAGGAATCGCAGGAACATCTGGCCTTTATGGATGGCTGACTTAAACACACCGCCTTTGCCTTCAGCTTCTTCCAGGTCATTCCATATTGATTTGCTCACTGCAGTGTGGGTTTGCATGAGCAGCACATGCACATTAGACATCAAATTTCCAACCAAGCGATATCTCTAGATACATAAAAAGTGCATTGCAACACATGTTATTTTTAAGAAACTGATCTCTCACCCCAATTATTGTAAGATTGATGTTGGGTTCTTGTATGTAGCTTGAATACATACTCCACAAGTGCCATATTTCTATAGCTTCAATTATTACCAAAGAAATGCTGCATTTTAGCACAAAGGTTATGAGTTCAACTCATCAGGGTCACCAGTCAGTTTACTCTGTATGTCATCCCAGTGTTACTGTGGGTTACTTTCCTCTTCCTCCCACTGTAAGATATATGCGTTTGAAGAATTTCTGACTAAGCTCTCCAACAGGCCATAGCTCAAGTTGTACCCTTCTTGAGGCCCATAGTTGCTTGAAAATGCTCTGGTCATGATTGAAATTAAATGTAAAGAAAACTGGAACAAATCTTAATCTTGCCCTTTATAGTCCCTTACTTTAGTCACTACCTTGGTTTCAACAGACTGCAGACTTTACACCAGAGAAAATTTACAGGTAGTCAATTTTAAGCTTTTCTTTTACTTGCGTATTTTAGCAAACCTAGAAGCCACACCTTTACTGTTCAGTGGCAAGCCAGACCCATTCTCTGACTTACCAAAGTAAAGTCAGTGTAGCACCTCTTCCATTTAAGACACCTTCCATCAAGATTGAATATAGCCACTGGATCACACCGGCACTATATTCCCCAAACTACTTTTTAGTCAGGCCAGTTTCATGCCACCCCAGAAGTCCCGGAGGTGAAATCTTTTAAGTGCACACTCTGTCTCTCAGTGTGGGTGACCAGCATATCACAACATTGTTCCATTTACGGACGACACTTGTAACTTGGCTCTTTCTCTCTTTGGTAATCAGAGCTGTGTGATGGTGCGCTCCAGCCCTAATCTTGTACAGAGTGGGTGTTGGAGAGGCGGGCGTGCGGGGCTTGATGAGAGTGCGGTGATTGCTTGTTGATGAGATTCGGTGAAATGGTAACGTGAATGAAGGGCCGGTACAGTAAAAGTGTGGGTATATACAGCTGGTGTTATGACATACTTAGCTACACATATTTGAGTGTTTTGTTTTTTTTTGTGAATACAGTAAGGCTGTAGCTGTTTATAGTGATGAGATTCAGATTTGATTACAGTTTGTAGAATATGCACATACATTTTTTAATCAAGTTTTGTAAATCACAGCAGAAAAAGAAGGCAGCATAAGAAAACAGATTTTAAACAAGTTCAAGATTGAACTTTTCTGTTAGGGATTGCAGATGGCTGGAGCCTATACCAGTCACTATGGGCCTTAGGGTGGTACACTCAGAGAATGGCCAGTTAATAGCAGGGCTGACACAGAGACACACAGTAAAATCAACCATTTACTTTCACATTTATTAACTAGGGCTCATTTTAAACCTCCAATTCTCTTAATTCTTGCATATCTGTTGACGATGGGAGGACAACTAACACAGACTCCACTCAGAAAGATTGCAGTCAGCCAGCTATCCGTCATCCCCTCTTTCTAATACATGTTTCATCTAAATTGTTACAAAAAGCAAAGCGGTTCAGCCAGTGTCACTCTAAGACATTACACAGCTATTAGGTTTTCTGATGGAATAAGATGAGAGCTCCAGTGATGCAGAGAGCGCCATTTATTTCATTTGCATACCATTAGAGCCATCAAGGTTTGTGTGACATTTCACTGGGGTTGCTGTGGGCGGCTACATAGTATGGTCACGGCCCCTAAGCCTTTTCTAAACATAGACCGGGGATACGTCACAGCGAATTTGCGAGCTCTTCCACTCAAGCTGTCATGATGCTAGCAGGCAAAAGATGCACATGGAGTCAACCAATCTTTGTCATAGGTTATTGGGCAAGTTCTGTTTTAATACAGCCAGAGTCCTCAGATGAAAACTGCAAGGGTACGTCTAAAGAAATCGTAGTAGCTATTTTGGAAGACGGTCAATTGGAAAGTGGGACAACAAGCCTTAAGCGCGAAGACTGTCTAATATGATCACTGCCTTGTGGTCCTCAACAGAATGGCAGCAAAAGCTTTTAAGTCATAGAAAGTGAGGTTTTGAGACATTGCAACGAGGTTTAAAATTGAACCAGGAAAACTCCATCACCATCTCAGAACCGACAGAACCATCTCACTCTCCTCCATCACCACTTCAACAGTAAAACATTTTATCTACTCCATTGTCACCTTAGCAGCAGAACCATCCCACTCTCCTCCATCAACACCTCAGCAGCAGAACCATCCCACTCTCCTCCATCAACACCTCAGCAGCAGAACCATCTCACTCTCCTCCATCACCACCTCAGCAGCAGAACCACTCTCCTCCATCAACACCTCAGCAGCAGAACCATCTCACCCTCTGCCATTACCACCTCAGCAGCAGAACTATCTCACTCTCCTCCATCACCATATCAGCAGAACCATCTCACTCTCCCCATCAATACCTTAGCAGCAGAATCACTCTCCTCAATCACCACCTCAGCAACAGAACCATCTCACTCCCCTCAATCACCGCCTCAGCAGTTGAACCATCTCACTCTGTTCCATTTTGTATGATTTCCATGCAACATACAATGACATACCAAGGCCAAGACCACAATCCCAGTCTCTCGCATGATAAAATGTTATGCCTCTCAGAATGTCCAGTTCTAATGCTAAGTGCTTAGAGTGGCCCTGAAGTGAGCACCTGGAGGTCTTATTAGTAGCAGACACTGACAGTTAGCTTCACTGTGTTTTAGTCCAATTCTTCCTCAGAAAGTCAAAGAGCTGCCTTGTGTTTGTATTTCGAAACAGGGAAATGAAACTCATAATTTCTATTTGTGAATATTATTGCTGTTAACCTCAATGTCAACTGCTGTGAAATTACAATAACAATGAGCCAGTGAATACAAAATGCATTGGACTTACATAGTGCATTAATAGACACTCAAAGCACTTTGCAATTACATTCACACAATGATGGTGGTAAACTACAGCAACTTTGTGGCCACAACCGTCCTGGGTCAGGTTGATAGATACATGACAGCCATACCACACCATACAGCCCAATTGAATATCATCAAACACACAACCCCATTAACACAAGAAATGGAAAATTGGGTTAAATGGCTTGCCCAACAAAACAAGGGCAGAAGTGGAGTGGTTCAACCTTCTTATTTGTGAATCATCTGCAATTGAAAACATGTCCAAACAAAGCATTGTCTGATCAAATATATTTTTATGTTTTCAAGTGGTTGAATTAAAGCTGTTTTACTGTTTGTGCATCTACATAGAAGTTGAAGCTAGGACAGAGGCTAGCATCAGCAGAATATGGGTCAAGTCTAGGTCAGTGCACCAAGATGTATTACACAGGGAGTCTACTTTTGTCCTAGTTTTGCCTCTGAAGAAGGTAGAGGAACGTCGTAGGAGGACGTTATGTAACTTATCTTCTCTGTTTCTGTGGTTTCAGACACGGAGGCAGAGAGGAACGCACTCAAGGAGCACGTCTACCCCAAACTACGAGACTTCTGCCGGGAGAACTATGGCATTGAATTCCAGGTAAATGATACTTCTAATATCCTCTATACATCTCTCATTTTTTTGTTCATCGGAAACTGTGGTATAGAAGTATGGCTATTCAGTTGTATTTCAGAAGGATTTTATGTAGTTAAAGATTTGATTTGTTACCATTTTAGTTCTGCTTTGTTTGGGGAATTGATTTTTAGTCCTGATTTAGTCCTAGTTTACAATTTGTTTATTCTTTGTTTATTCCTGGTTTAGACCCATTTTTGATTCGCTTTGGTCCTAAATTAAAAAGAGTTTAGTCATGTTTAGCTATGGTATTGTCGTACATTATTTAAGGTAAATTTAGTCTACACAAACGCTCAATTGAAAGGCAAAAAATTTGTGAAAAGTTTGGTCTACCTTTCTGAAATAGTTTTGCTATTGCTAACAAAATGCCCCCGACGCTATATTTTGGCATCCGCATTATTTTAAGGGACCCCTGGCGCTTCATGCTGAGGTCTGAGTGTCTTTAAACGACCAGAAGGCTAGTGCTGATAAGACTTGAGTGAACGCTGGCACAAATATAGAAACACACAATGCGCAGGCTTCCCTTTGTTGTGGCCAAACACTGCATTTTGCCTGTGGTGTCCTCTGATGGAGATGATTTGAATTGCAAATCGACATCAGTGTACATGGTCAGATTGGTATCACAGAATTGTTAGCCGAACAAATCCAGAAAAGCCCCGGAGACAGTGGGAGATCTCTGCTAAAGATTATTCCTGGACGGATTTGAGGCATTTTATTTTTAACGAGGGACAAGTGACCCCTGAATTGTTAAGTCAACTGGAGTCAGCGGGGAGTCCAGTACTGTTACAGGCAGGAAGGCTCATTATCTCAAAGCATCTGCATATACACAAAACAAAAACAAATAAGAATAGGCTGTTTATCTATAGGAAAAATATGTGTGTTTTCAGCTTATTTTAAAGGAGTAGTTTTTAAAAATAAGAAAATGTTAAAAGATACAAAATGCTGTCCTTGTTCTATGATGTAAAGTATATCGTCTGAAGTCTGTAGAGGCCATCTGAGAGACTAAAATAAATGAATAATTAGAACAGATGACCTACTTTACATCATAGTACAGTGTCACATTAAGCAAGCAAGAATAACTTAAAGTTGGCTACTTGTTAATAGGCACCACCATGTAGTAAAAACATATATGGCAATATAAAATATCAGCTGAACAATATGAAGCATGCAGGATGACAGTTTCTCACTTTAGTTGAATCTTCTACAACACAAAAAGCTGCTTTCCAATTTATTCCACACAACTACACACACTATGCCTCACTGTGGACTAAACTGTAGGTAGTAGATGTATTATGTAGTCTATGTCAGAAAGAGGATGTCACTGGAGCCTATCCCTGCAACTATGGGCCTTAGTTGGTGTACATCCTGGCTAGTTAGGCTGAAATAGAGACATAACAACCATTGACCATCACACACGTTCACAAGGGGTCACAAGGGGTGATTTTTAACTTGACCAAGTCCTCCCATACGGACTCTTGATCAACTTCAACCAATATTCTGTTACATTGTCACAAAACCACTCGACGCATCATTTTGCTAGCTAAAAAGTGGAACCTGTACTGACCACTTTGACAAATGGAAGTCAATGGTGCTGTGAGCGATGCCGATGTAAAATAATCATTTAGGAGTGGCCCGGTTTCTGGCAGAGTGGCTTTTTTGGCTGCATTTGCCGTGGCCACGTGTCTGTCTGGTGATTCAGCTTGCGGTGACGAAGCATGAGCTGAAATGATTATGCACAAGGTCTGGGAGTTAATACTATGACTCATTTACTCAGCTCACCCTCCTCCTCCTCTTTCTCAAGCTGAGGCCCCTGTACTCTTCTTCTTCTTCATGCTCAACCCACGGCATCCAAATAACTGGCACCTCGCTGGAGCTCCACAATCAGTCCAAGAGTTTGAGCTTAGTTTGTCTTATCCAGTTATAACGCATGTTGGCATTTGCTTGTGTTTATTTTTTAGTGCGCAGATCTGGATTCTGAACCAGTGGGCCCGAGTGTTGTTTTTTAAGTTTAGTTCTTGTTTGGACCCAGTTTATACCTGCCTTAGTCTTCATGAAGAACTTGTATAGTCCCATTTTGGTAGCGGTTTAGTTCTGTTTTAGTCTAGGTTTAGACCTGGTTTAGTTCTCACGTAGTCCTAGTTTTAGTCCCAGTGGGCCCTTCCAACCCCAGTTCAGCTTGCTGGTAGCACTGCCTGATCTTTTGTCCCTGGTACAGTGGTAAAGCTGGTTATCCACTAATAGACAGGTTGGTGGTTCTGTGAAAACTCCAACTTGTTCAAAGTGCTGTTGTGTCATTGGGCAAGACACATCACTCACCTTGTCAGAATATATTTTGGCTATGGTATGGTTGCTATGTCTTGGTATATTTTTGAAGCGCACATTTTAAAACAAGAGTATTATGAGCTGTAATTCTATGCGCAAATCTGAACTTTTTTATTTTTTGAAATCTTTTAGTTGCACCCCATGCTATGAGAAAACTGGCACCCTACTGGAGTCCCACCATGAATCCTTCTTCTTGTGTTTAGAGTTTGCCTTCCCCAGTCATTATGTGTGCCGACTCTTTTATTTTTTTTTTACTTGCGTTTATTTTTAGCGTGGATTTTTAATTCATGTGCTGCGATGCCGCCCCCCGCTCTGTCTCTCGCACACATCCGCTGGCACTCACTGACACATATGCCAAGCTGATGAAACCCCAGCTCCCTTCACTCCAACTGGAAGACTGCTTTAATAGGATGGAGCGGGATACATGGAGGATACAGGGAGGAGAGGGCACAGTGATCCAGCCCAGAGGCCAGGGAGAGGCGTCCTCATTCAGTCAGCCAGCAGCAGCAGCAGCAGCAGGCTACTACTATATTTCCTCATGTTTCTCACCAGCTCAGTTACATTCAAATGATATGTGGCTTTTGGTGGTTTATAGATTATTCTGGCTATGGGGTGGGCAATATGGTATTTTATTATTATTTTACTGAGGTCAAGATCACAATTTCAATTTTAATCACTATTTCATTGATTTTTTTGTCTTACGCAAGAATGCTCCTTAAAAATCAGTTAATTATCATAATACTTAATACTTTATTCATGTGAACACTGGCATTGTTACCGTAAGAATGACATTGTGGAGCAGAGCATAAATGAAATAAAACTGTTTTGGGGTCAGGTGAAGTGGGAGGGGAAGTCATGTTGAGTGGTGGGGACTACAGTCCAGAGGAAAGTACACCCTATATCCATATGATAGACTACTGCAGGGACAGAGGCTGAGGCTGGGACTAACAGTAGTCTGCACTACAGCAGCATACTTTTAAATGTGTATATACATGATTTATCAAATCATTGATTAATGTTATTCTATAAAAGAGTATACTTGTAGAAATAAAAAAAATGCAATCATCATCAATTATTTTTTTATGCATTATAAAGCTAATAATATTTCAAATAATGTTTTTGTTTTTACGTGTTCTTGACATTTGTTCTTAAGAACTTTTATGTTAAGAATATTTTGGTAAATGACAAAAATCTTTGTAAGAACAGCTGAAGAACAAATTTGTGTGTAGGAACATTCATGCATGAGGCCTATTGGATTTAGCAGCAATATTAGCAGCAAATTATTATTAATATTTACCTTTATTTAACCAGGAAAGTCCCACTGAGATTCAGAATCTCTGTTTCAGGGGAGTCCTGGCCCCAATGGGGAGCCTATAGTACATGCTTTTAGAGAAAATCAGATGTATGCTATAACATATACAGTGTCTACTATGGCAACATGCCTATTCAAGAATACCATATGAAGCATCCATCTTCCAACCACACAAACGGCTCCTTTCAACTCTTTCCACACATACAGACTGAATCCATGCCTCTCTGTGGACTGTATGTGGGCTAAGGTATAGTCACTGCTCTGCCTTCATCTGTAACCACCGAAGGCTATTACTTAGAAACGTAAAAAAAACACCCACACGCAATAAGCAGCATCCCTCCGGTCGGCCATATTGTAGAAAAGTCATTGCTTGGCACATCAGTCACAGCTTATCAGTGTCACTAATCTACTTCCAACTTCCAACGCACGAGTGGGAGACGGCAATTGGCCCAATGCTGACAGTGAAGCAGGAAAAAGCCTCTCCCAAGTGAGGTTTTGTATCAAGTTTGTGTGGAGGTGATCTGGAGAAGCATGGTAATTAAAAGCTAAATGAAGACATTAGTCATATCTATGAAGGTTGTGAGGGGTGGATGCACTGATTAAATTTACAAGAGAATGGAGGAAAGGAAGGAAGGATGTAAAAAAAGAGAGTAACAGAAATTAAGACAGGATTTTTTATTTATTCAGCATCC
>JAVQKG010248370.1:0-12362 GCA_036025885.1 Hypseleotris bucephala
AATATAAATTATCCTACCAAAATAATCCAGTACTTGTGTTTATAGCCATGACTAATTTGCAATAACTGTCCATTGAAGGGTATTTGACATTTATTATTCAAATTAAATGAATAACACAAATGTACAGTGAATACAATAAAATATCCAGAAGCATTTATTGTAAAATATTTAACCTAAATTTTATATTTTATTTTTATTATGTTTTTTTCAGTGTCTGATGGTGGCATGATAACTCTGCAATCAAAAAACAAAATTTTTCTGTTGCCAATTTAGTATTAAATGCAGTATGCACCTTTGTCTCTCTTTTACCCTAATTGGTATGTTACAAAAGCTAATGTATTTACCGACAAACTTGACTGGACTTTTAATTCACACTTCTTACTACCTTGTTTCTTGCCTGAAAACGCGTGAGTAATACAATGCCACACAGGGGGTTGTCTCCAAGATTTTGCCACTAGCTACTTAGACACAGAGCCAACCTACTGTACTGGAAAGGTTAAAATGTCGCTTGGATTCAACATCGGTTTAAACTTACCCACTGCTTTAAGAGAGGTGTACTTGTTGAGTCCACCCGCGCTGTGATTGCTTTGGGGGTGAGGAAGACCTTGTCCAAATGGTGAGTTATTCAGATGATACTGTTCTGTAGAGAAAAAAATCAAGTCAGTGCATTCAAATATGACTAAATGTTCTGCCATCAAAGTACCAAGAAGCACCATGTAGCCCCCAAGCAAAAATATGCACTTTACTTTATACTTATGTAATGCCAATGTTTAACACCATGTCACCTTCAATACTGATCTTGTGCAGTGCATGTGTGTGCATAATTTACTACATATTGCCCAAAGCCCAATAGTCCTCCGCTGTGTTAGAAAATTGCTAGAATAATGTTTACAGTGCCATTTGGTAAAACATGTCTTGGCAGAAGGTCAATGTTGATCTAAAATAGTGAGGATTGTAGGTGTTTTGGGGAAATGAAAATATTGAAATCTTTATGCACAATTTTGATTTGTTATGTTGATTTGCCCAGTGGAATGAAGTGCTGGTGGGACTTCTTCCAGATTTTCTGAAATGCTTTGTGTTGGACTGGAGAGGAAAGGGTACAGTATTTTTTGTTGTGGTATCTTTTATTGGAAAAAAAACAGTCAATGTTTTTTGGAGATGCAATTATGCAACTAATCGGTACATGAGATCTGTTTACTAACTTGAAAAGGGTTTATAGTTTTCAAAGTGAATGACATACCCCCAAACCTGTCACGCCAGTCCCATACCTTTTCTTTTTGTGAATAAACCTCATTAAGTACTGTAGTCTATGTTACAGATAGTCCATCTGACAGCACTGGGTTGATGCTAATGTGTTTCTGTAAGCTTTTATTTTGAAAGTGTCAAATACACAAAATTACATTATTGCTATGTTTTCAGTTCGGGCAGAAACCGTCTAGAGGAGAATCTAGAAAAAAATCCAAGAAGTACGACAGGTTTGATGAAAGAGATTTCAAGATGCAAAAATTGGGACACACACACAAATCATGGTGCATTTGAACTTACTAAGTGATTAAAAAAACTTGAGAAATTCTTAAAATCTCATTTAAAGTACATAAAGCTTTAAGTTCGAGGTTTGAACATATTGGCAAAGCAATTTTGTAACTGCTGGCATTGTACTTTTGGTAGCAAATGTTGTGAGTTTTATGTTGCTTTCGTTCAAAATGGGGACAACTTAAACAAGGTTTGTGAAAAACTAAGACAAAGTAGTGTACGATCCGATATTTGTGGGACATGGAACAAGCAGCCTGAAACTTGGGACTGTCCCCATTAATTAGGGACATCTGGTCACCTTTTGTCAGCTTTAAATGATGCAGCAGAAATCAACTTTGCTTCAAGACTTATATCTTCATCGTTTACACCCCTCAGCATGCAGCCTTTAAGATGATTAGCTGCTTAGATTTCCAAGCGTTGGACTAAAACGCATATGTGTGTAAAATTATCCAGCCTAATCCATATGCTCTGACCTCTCGGCATGCTCCAGATTAAGTTATGACCAGAAATGTGTTTTTAAGAAGTCATCAGCGCCGCCATCTTTGACACCATCATCAAACTCTCCGTAATCCCATAATGACATTCTTAGGAAGTTTGTCACATTGCTTCACCTCAAGTAAACTTCATATAAAATAAATCTGCCATTTTGACCCCAGTTCTAATAGATATCTTGAAAGCAAACATACATACATTCATACTGTACATACATACACACCAATCATTACACTCACATGGGTCAGTAAAAACAGCCAATTACTTTTTCGTAAAAATGAAAAAGTTACAAATGAAATATACAAGAAGACAAAACTCTCTGCATAAATCTGTATTAAGATAGTTTGCTGGACCAAACCCAATTTCATGATAAACAAAAGCACTTTCTTAAGAGCGCAGACTGATTTCTACCTATCACTCCCAAAATGTAATCAACCAGTCTGTGTGTAACTTCTGACCTTCCCTGAAAATTAATCCAAAAACATTTTTTAAATAAGTTTCTAACAGATGCCACTTTGTCCTTGATCCAGACGGTGATCCAGATCACTCCCAAAATCTAATAATTGTTCCTTGTGTCATTCCTGACCTTCCTGAAAATCTCATCTAAATCCGTTCAGTATTTTTTTCTTAAAGTTGCTTCCAGACAAACTGATCAACAGACAAACAGACAAATAAGTGCTACCAAAAACATTACCTTTTTGGCTGAGGTAAATATTTTTGTCTCTATAGTTCAGCACCAAACAGGAAGTGATTAAAACTGTCTGGACTGGGGGATATCTCAAAGCGCGTGTTGTACATATTAATTTCTCCATTACGCACCTCCAAGTGTGAGTGTGGATCCTTTAAGCTCAGAACAAAAGTGCAGGCTGCCTCTTAATGACTTATGTAATATCTGGAGCGGTTTGGAGGTGTGTGGTGGTTAAGTGAGCTGTCCTGTGCTGTGTCATGTGTCGGGGTGAATTAGGGAGGGCAGAGAGTGACGAATATGAACCAGCGGGAGGTAAACTTTAATTACCAAGGCTGAGAAGAGAGCGTTGAGGAGGAGAACTGGTGTAAATGGGGAGCTTAATTAGGTGTTAGTATGCACTATGAAATAAATATAAGGTTTTGACTAGTGGAAGTTTAGGGGTGTGCAATATTATGAAAATAATAAACGATTGTATGGTGATATTAAGTTATCTTTCAATCTGACAATCAAATCAAATCATCAAATCAACGTTATTTATGGAGCACTTTTGCAGCAGGCCAAAGTGCAAAGTTCGCTATGATGCTCTTCACTGTTATTTTTACTGTACCAATTCATATTAATAAAACCAACGACAGTAGTAATCTCAGTATTAGGTTGAACAATGAATTGGATGTACAATTGTAATTGTAGTTTTAAAGGTTTTATTGATTTCAGAGGATTAATATTCACAACTATCAAAGATTTGAACCGCAAAGCACCAGGGTTCAATTTTGGCTCCTCTTTTCTTTGTATCCAAAACAATAGAATGCATATGGAAGGGCTTCTGACATCAAAATGCACACCAATTTAAATGAGATGTTACAAACTTTAAATCATGACTAGAAACAACATTCTATATAAAATTGCAAGCGTGATTCCACAGTAAGGAGATTTTGTATACGTTTAGGGTACAAAAACCTTTTATAATTAATAATAGAACAATCAAAGTTGAAGAAAGTTAAAATCAGTCATCTGGACTTGGGTTATACCATCCAGACAATCTCATTAGCAAACTTTTAAATGGAAAGATCTGAAATACTTAGATAACAAGGAGAGGACGTTAGCTTAGAAGATTTTGAAACGAGAACAGTTATATTTACTGTTATAAAATGCCTGTCTATGGATGGCTCTGTAGAGAAGGTTGATGTGGGATCTTTGAACATGTGTTTATGTGTGAAACTGTACATGAAAGCAGCCTTAAGTGCCGTAAGGAACAAGGATAAAAGAGAATAAGCTGTGTGCGCTTTCTGATAAAAGGAGAATAACATATCAACAGCAGACAGACAATACATGTGCTTTGTAATGTCTACATTTAAAACAGGGGTTGAACACAATTCAATTACAGCTGACATAATTTAATGGTGGCAGTGTCTTTTGTTTGACAGTACGCAAGCATGAGATATGAAAAGCTTAGTGGCATAGGTTTGTTTTTGTTCAATTGTTCAATGACAATAAAAGTCTATTCCTATTCTATTCTGATAGGCCTATAGTTAAGAAAAACAAAATTTGCAAAAACTGTACATAAACAGATCCTAACAGTTAAAAATGCTGTCTAATTGAGCCTCTGGACTAACGGGAACAGCAGATAGATCGTCTGTGATGAAGCTGATGAACACTATTGTTTTTTCCATCACAGAGAAAATGCCATACAGCGGCCTTTGGAAAAACTATTGCTCATTACACACACAAGCACACCACCCAGTACATCTTTCAAAAAGGACTCTGCTAAATAGTTAGTAACTTTTTAAATGGCATAACACAAAACCAAATATCTAAAAGAAATAGTGATTATATTTTAATTTCTAAATTTATAAGGAAGGAATAAGCCTACAGTAAAAATGTCAAATAGCCTAATTATCTTGTCTTTACAATTGCCAAAAACAGTTGTGAAAAAAAAACCTCAAAAAGTCTTCCTGACCATCAAGATCAAGAAATCACTAAAACTTGTATAATTTCAGTTAAAAAAACAAAAACATTTTGGTTCAACCCTAATTAATATGAGTTGAAATTACTTGTCAGGTTTTAGAGTGCAGTAATTGAGCACATTTAAACTGATTGGAGCCTTTGATTAAAAGCGGATCACTTTAAAGGTTACAAACGCCAAAAAGGGCACTGTGTTTTCAAGTCGGGACGTTATAAGTTTAGACGTCAGCTGAGGACAGGAAGTAAATATCGGTTTGAGAAATCTCCAAAAAGCATGAGTCACAAAGGGAAAAGCTGAGAGCCAAAAGGAATGACCTATTTATGAAAGATAAAAATGACTACAGAATTCTTGTGACCTAGTAAGAAATCAGTGTTAGTAAGACCAATCTAGCTTTAAATATTGTACGTCTTCTCTAGCTGTGAAAAGAGACAACAAAGACTACACTTTTTAAGGATACTGTGCTAAAAACTGCAACAAAACATGAACTTTCAACCCCTCCACCAATGAAAGTGTATTGGCGTACTGCATAAATGTCTAGTATGCTGGGTGTTTTACTGCTAATAATTATAATAATATCAATGCTTGGGTTTTATATAGCGCTTTTCTCAAGACTCAAAGACGCTTTACAATTGCATGATTTATTCACTCCACATAAGGTAAGGCCCTGGGGCACACTGACAGAGGTGTGGCTGCCAGTTTGCGACAACGGCCCATCTGACCAAAACACCAATCCAGGGACCACAATCCAGGGACACAATGACAGTATATGCTCAGGCGGGGATTCGAACCAGCAACCCACTGCGCCACTGCCGCCCCTGCTGCCAAAAAAACGCAAGCATCGTTTCTGTTTTTATAAAAAAGTTATAGAAAATAAAATCTTTCTGGTCATTGCAAAAGTATCTTCACAGGCACCAAACACAGCCTAACATATATTTTCCAGAAAATCCCAGCTAATCCAAGTAACCATCAGTGTAGCTGTGGATTAACTTGTCCACACATTTACAGTCAGTTGTATCGTGTCATTAGTGTCGAGATAAAAGCGCCATTTCAATCGTTTTTCTTCTATCCCCCCCACCAAACTCAAGTTCACTCCCCGCACACTCCAATGCATACAAATTATTCACATATGCACTGGAATACATTAGCAGCCGGGCCTTATAGATGTGATGTAGAAAGCAGCCCGTTCTGCCTGTGAGCTGTTACCTGCATACATTATCATATTAATTACATGTATGTGGTGTAACTAGTTTTTCTCCACGGATTCTACTATTGTTTACTTTCTTTCCGCAGTAAATAGTGTCTATAGAGTATCAATATGGAAATGCAATCCAAAAAAAGATCTGTACAATGCTGTGCTTCACTTGGGGAGCGGCGATGGATGCCAGGCTCATAATTACTAATGATACACAAGCCAAAATCAGAGATGGGAGAGAAATGGCAGGAAATTAGGCACACTGTATTGCTGTAATAGAGTAAGTATGAAACAAGGATTTGAGATGATGTCACCTCTTCTAATATTACCTTTCACTTACAAATATACTAGTCACAAAAATATTGAGATATTTTACTATTAGGTTAAACTAACTAACAAAAAACATGTACTTGTCATCCATATTTGTTTTCACTAATGTTTAGTATCACAACATAACAACACTGCGATAATTGACATAGGATTTATCATTGTTTTTAAAGGAACTAAGACAATACTGTATTCCCATGAATGGATATTTGTATGCATTTTTTGATGAAAACCTCAACTAGTCTGTATCTCACAAACAAGTCTACTTTCTCAAAATAAGAAACAAAATTTAATTACAGCCAGGTCTGAAAAATACAAATTATGGTTGATTCCTATATATTGATACAGCAGCTTGCCATATCGATACAGTGTCTCCAAAAATATCATGATGAATCAGAATATCGCTGTCTTGTCCCGCCCCTGTTGAGTGCTTGTTTGTTTGTACTCACCACTCCTGCTGCGGAGGATCCTGGCTGCAGCGGAGGACGTTCCGTTGGCGTGCTCTGAGCTCGGAGGACTCACCGATGTGTTTTCAACTGAACTAATGTCACTGCCCTGCTGCTTCAAGAGCTCTGTCAGGGTCCTGCCAAACACACAGGAGATATACTTTTAGTATCAGTCAAAAACAGTGGTGGATTTAGCTTTTTAGAGGCTCAAGGCAAACATGAGCAGGGGACCGTCTGTATTTGTCACTTTTTGAGTCGGAAAATTCTCATCTCCAAGACATTTCTTTTAGGCTTCATTTGTGGGGCCCTAAGCAGCTGTTTACCTTTGCCTGATGGTGGATACGCCTCTGGTCAAAACATTCAAAACAATTAAAAAAACACTGAAAGATAATTCTGATATATCAATACTTTGATATATTATCCACTTTGTAAACTGTAGTATAGAGAGAGTCACAGATAATAAAAGATCTTGAGTTGATTCATGTTAAGAGTACACCTTATTCCCTTTAAAGAAATTTGTCCTTTGCATTTGATCCATCCCCTCGTGCTGCTGGGGCACCAGCCTCAGACAGTGGACTAACAGCATCTGAGGAGCTTTCTCTAGATCTTTATTAAGGATTTTGGACTTGGATATACAGTACCTAGCTGGAGGGTTAGCTTAAGTGTTGGAGTACATAGAGAAAACCCACTCACACACAGGAAAAACATGCAAACTCCACAGAATTAACTTGGTGCCTGGTCCAGGATTCGATCTGGGTCATCATTGTTACTACATTAAAATAAAAACAAAATCAATTTTATTTGCATAGTCCTATATTACAATAAAAGTTGCTTCAGAGCGCTGCACAGAAGAGGTGTTTATAAACACTGAACAAGGTAATTACAGACAATAGACAAAGATAGAACTAAACATATAAGAAATTTTGAAAAACTTTGAAGTCCTAAATGTTGTTTATTATTGCAAATTGAATTGCCCCTAACCCATGAACAAATCAAAGCACTTTTCTCTTTTATAAGGTGTATGTAAGGACACCTGGTTTGTGTATTACCAAACATGTATTCAGTGAAACGTGACTATTCTCCCCAGAGTCTGTGATGAAGCAGCTGGACCAGTGCTTCACACAAACTGCTCTGACAGAAATCCAGGACGTGCTTTCAATGTTACCTCTCAGGGGAACCACTGATCCCTGCACAGGCCTATTGTATACTGTACCCTTATTAATGGTGCATCAGGTGTGACAGCTACCACCTTGACAAACTGCTAGCTGCTAAATTTCAATATTTTCAGTAGCTTTTAATGTTTTGGTGATTGTAATGGTAACTAGTTAATGATATGATTAATTAATGTCAAATAAGTGGTGCGGTGGATAAGAATTTGGCCATCAACCAGATGGTAGCTGGTTCGAAACCCTGAGCAAGCGCATAATAACACATTTATACATAAGCCACGTGTGATTGGTGTTTGCTGGTGGTTGGAGGGATTTGAGGAGTTGGAGGGGCCGTAGGCACAGACTGGCAGCCACGCCTCTGTCAGTGTGTCCCAGGGCAGCTATGGCTACACACCACCAGTTATGCTTTGTTTATAAACAAACTGCTTGTATTTTCCAATATGGATTGTGGGTGACTGGAGGCTATCAATGCAACTGGACAATGGCTAATTATAGTCGCAGGACTGACACAGAGATACATGAACAGACAATATTCTTTCTCTCATTCATTTACCAGGGGCTTTTTAGATTGAACAATTCTCCTAACACATGCATGACTTTGGGTCGTGGGAGGAAGCAGGAGAGAACTAATGGTGACACATAGAGGACATACAAACTCCACCAGAAAGATTGTAGTCGGAGAAAATTCCTCATATTTGCCTTGTTATTCATAATTCACAGTTGTCAAATGTTATGATTCTTCTCTGCATTACCTATCAGCCCCCCTTTAATCCAATCCTATACGTCCCACTCTCCCTCATCACTTTGAAGAAACATTGCTGAATTTACAGTGTGCACATAGTACTCTCAGCCTTGATCAATAATTCAAACGCCGGTGCTATGTGATGTGCAAACGAAGCTCCATTTCTTACACAGACTTTGCTTTGAGCCCCAGGTGCAGCAAGACGCATTGAGAAATTTATAGACCCCACAATGACAGCCAGAGGGTGGAGTTAATGTAGGGGTGGGCGAGGTGGCGATAAAATTCAAGTTGTGATATGAAGTTATGAAGATCGAGCTAGAAGATGGTTGAATGGTGAACGGTGATTCAGTGCATTCATTTATCCTCTGCTTTTCACTGTCATTTTTTCTCTAACTATGCTAGTGTTCATATTAATTGAGGAAAAATAATATAGTCTACCAGAAATTTGGCTCATCAATTAGGGGGTAAATGCTCAGTTTAGTGAGTGCCATTAAAGCTGGAGTCTGGATGTATCCAAGATAAGAAATAGTTTGACCAAGTTGAGTTTTCTTTTAGTCCCATTGCTGCCATCTACAACAGCATTAAATCAGA
This sequence comes from Hypseleotris bucephala, assembly GCA_036025885.1. Taxonomy (NCBI): domain Eukaryota; kingdom Metazoa; phylum Chordata; class Actinopteri; order Gobiiformes; family Eleotridae; genus Hypseleotris; species Hypseleotris bucephala. The sequence continues at coordinate 9,144 of JAVQKG010248370.1, forward strand.
GTTTGTATGGACTATCACACCACTAAAAACTCCACAACTATGCTTCAAACCCACAAAATCTGATCTGATGTTGCTGAAGAGGCTAGGAGAGGAATGAAAGTTTGTGCAGGGACTTGAACTGGCTTCCCTCTGGTTGAAGGGTGAACGCTTGCCCACTATCGCCACTTTTTAAAAACATTTTATTTTATGAATCCTCCAAACTACAGTTTTAAGTTCTTAGCATTAGTAAGACATCACATTTCCCCCAAAAAGTCAATACACTGTCAAACATTAATCAATCTACGTGGCATCTTTGTCCAACTTTGACATGAAACAATGCTGAATAACCTTAAGGGTATGGTCTATACCATTGCAGACATGTAAATCACTTCTTCTTTGTCTTACCTCACTTTTACCCCCTCCCTGTTCTGAACCCAGCTCTAAATCTGTCTCTTTGCCCCGTGTTAAATCTCAGTGTGTATCTTCCTCTCCCTCCTCTTCCTCACTGACTCATTGCCGTACATGCCTCCGGCCATCTATGCATTCTTCTTCTTGGCTCGCCCCTCAAACAACGACTTGCTGATTTAGACTTTTAATCTGGAACAGAAAAGTCTACCTTATCTCTGGGCGATGCGTGGTAGGAGGAGTGTTGGCTGGGTTTTCTGTGAAGGTGGTCATGGGGCGGTAGATTTGTGAGGTTGTGCCAGGCTAACTTAAATGGGATGATATATAGAATTAGGTGTGGGGTAATTAGCAGCTTCCTAAGGATTCAAAGTGTTGTAGTTTTGGCTGGGCACAGTATGATATGAATGGAGGATAATGCTTTTAAAAGACTAGTTTTCTGTTGTATTGCGAAGGAGAGAACCGACAGTAACACAGGGAGGACTTGCAGAGTTCAATAATTAACAGGGGCAGGGATGGGGGCCAGTGTGGGTTACATTTTTGTGTTTACCTTATTTGAAACCTTAAGAATGTGTCAATTATATGGAATTGTATGGAAGGGATGTTCATCAGTTCACTGGGAAAAAAGCTCTGTGCGTCTGTTAGTAGCCAGCTATTAAAATACTAGAGACACATACTGCATATGAAGGGAGCAAACACCAAAATATAAGACAAAGGACTATTGGAGACAAATTTGGTCCCATATGGCAGACGTGCAATAGGTAGGTACCAGAGGGTTGACGGTTCAAAGCCCTGCGTGAACATACACTTTCGTGGTGTCACTGGCCAAGACACTTAACATACTTTGCCTGTGAATGAATGTGGTTGTGTGATTGGTGTTTAGTGGTGGTTGGAGGTAGGTGCAAACTTGCAGCCACACTCCATCAGTGTGCCCTCGAGAAGCTGTGGCTAAACAAGGAGCTTATCAGCACCAGTGTGACTGTGGAGTGAAAAAATAATGGACTCAAATAAGCACTTTGAGAAAGCCTTGGGCTTAGTCCATAAATTTGCATTGTTCAGACATACTATGTTGTTACTATGTTAGATTTTCTAGAGCAATAGTTTATACCGCCAACTAGTGGACAAAAGTTACATGTGATGCCTTTAAAATTCCCACAATTGAAAAATCATTTGGAAAAGTCAGCAACAATAAATGATCAGGGATACCAATGGTTTCCACAATCAAAAAGTTGCGAAACACCAAACGTAGAAAGTGATTGGCCTTTCTAAACAGATTGATGTGACTTCAGCTGAGGCTACAGGATATTTAGAACACAGTGCAGTATTTGTCGTCATGTTTGTTGTAGTGACGCACTAAAGCGGCCACCATCGATCGTGGTAAAGCACATGGACTCTCCACAGGTCCTCCCTGTGATAGATACAGCTACAGGGACGAATGATGTCAGGCTATCTGCTAAACCTTTGTACATGACACCCTCTATTTTTAAATTGATTCAGCTTATTATTAGAACTGTTTACCATGCCACAAGTTATTTAAAGCTGCACTACCTGATTTATTTCCTTATAATGGAGCAGAAATAATTAGTACAATTATTGTTTTAGAGCGAGGGGCACAATTGTTTAACCAATCAAACGCTTTCATAGGACAGGAGCACTCTGATTGGTTGATACATCCTTTATCTATCCAGAACTAGAATCTATCAGGAATAATGTGAAAGTGGGTGTTGTTTCATAGTAAACAATTCCCTCACCTTATTCACAGCTAATTTTATAATTTAATTCAAAGCGTTAAATGCCAACTTCAGACTGTTCCTTGTTTTTTTCATAATCCTAAACATATGAGGCAGTGTGCGCTCCATGTGTGAGACAGTGGAAAAGATTTGGGAAGAAGAGAAGAAAGGAGAAAAAAGGAGGGAGATTCTTTCTTTTTCTTGCACAGTTTCACAAAAAAAATCTGTATCTTTGAATGACACTTTGTGAAGCACTCAATTAAGCATGTTTGGCCATGGCATCATTAGCGCTGGTTACAACAACTGAAGAAGCAGTTCATTCATTATCTCTGTCTTTTCTTAAAACTTTTGAAATCTCAATGTTATTATCTAAGAGCTCCACCAAAACTCTTTTTAATATTCAAAACTTTCAGACACAAAAACCCCTCTTGTTCCTGACCTTTTCCCAAGGATAGAGCAGCTTGCAATGTTTTTTCAAATGTAGAATAAAAAAATAATTCCACTAATTTCGCTTCCTATATTTACATCTGCCAGTTGCTCTGACATTGTGCGGGTTGTTTTTAGCTGGTCCCATGTTGGTTTGAAGCGGCTAACAGATGGTCCATTCGAAGTTTTGGGAGAAGGATGAAATGAAGCGAGGGGCCGGCTCGCTGTGTGGCTGATGCTACTGTGAACTCCACTTTGACTGCTAGGCGTCTGAGTCACAAAGTTTTTTACTCAAAAGAAAATATATATTTAAAAAATGATGAAAACGATGATTCAGAAAGTAGTGGCTGGAGTATTGGAAATGATTTGTGTGTGAAGCCAGAACTTTTATTGTAACATTCTTTGACATCTTGCTTTCTCCTCCGTCACCTCCTAAGCACCAGAACCATCTCACTCTCCTTGCATTCAATTCACAAGGAGTATTTTACATTTCAAGATGCTTTATTTTTTCTATTGGCTTAACATTATTATAACTTTAATCAACACATTCTAGATTCAATTTATTAAAATAGCAAGAATTGTTGTTTTTATTTATTTATGTATTAATTTATTCTTTATATTTCTTATTTTTGGAAACCCCTGGAGCTTTAAAGGTATTAAAGAGGATGTTTATAACTGTCCA
>JAVQKG010248390.1:0-11973 GCA_036025885.1 Hypseleotris bucephala
TCATTCAAGGTTGAAGAAGGTTTGAATCAGTCATCTGGACTTGGGTTTTGAAACCCAACTGACTGACTGATTTAAACCTTCTTCAACCTTGATTTGACTACCTGGATGAAAGAATGAACCTTCACAGAAAAATCCAACTTCATTGTGCTTCATAAACTCTATATACTCTATATATACACACTATTGACTATAGAGTGGAATGTGTTGTGTGAGCGAGAGCTTATGTGTAGTACAAGCCTATTTGTGTCAAAGTTCTCAATATAATTTGTGAATTTACGTATTATACCTGGAAGGCTTTATTGAGCCAAAGGACCGAGCATGACGTCATGTTGCCAATCCAGTGCAGGTTACCGGAAATGAGGTGAGTTTCATTCAGCCAGCAGCCAAATACATCATACGGCTTGTTCCTCACTCTTGACAATAGTGTGTAATTATCTGTGTTGTAACAGCACAAAAAACATGTTCAAACAGAAATGTGGCAATAGATGACCAGCATGACTAGAAGCCGTCCTGAATTGATGATGGTCCTACCCAGACTGATGACAGCGATCTCCCCAGAAGAGGAGTGGTGTGGGCCCAGATAAACTCCAGACACAAGCAGCAGTGTGTCATCAGCGTTGAACTGGGAGAACTGGGTGTAGCCCCAGTTAAACTGACGCATACTGGAGCTGTGCACCAGTGAAATGTTGCCATCTGGTCTCTCAGTGTCCCACAACTGTAGAAGGACACAGACAGGAAGAACGTTTCCTCACTGCACACACAGAAGCTCAAATACATGTATAAAGTGAGGCCTGTACCTTCACAGTGCAGTCTTTGGAGCAGGAGGAGAAGCGGTGACCTCGGTGAGAAAACGCCAGGTGTAGGACCTGGTCAGTGTGTTGTCTCAGAGTCTGAACCTCCACACACGGAATACAGTCAAACAGACGCTTGAACTCCCTGTACCATGACACCGCAGCTGTCAACACAAAATATACTGTACATTCAGAAACAAATCCAAAAGACATGTTATAATTAGTCATTTCTAAAGGTTGAAAAGGGGCATTCTGGACACGTTTTTTGTTTATATCTAATACTGTTGTTTTGGATATTCATTTTACAACAACTACACATTTATTTCATTGTAAGACTGTTTATCATGGTGCTTGATGTGTACCTGGGTGTCTGGGCACAGAGCGTGGGATGCGGTAGTAGCTGTAAAAGAGCTCTCTCCAGAGGAACTCATCTCGAGACACGGCCAGCCACTGCCTGCAGGTCAGACCAGCTTTCAGCACAGCATCATGAGGCAAATGTAGAAAGATCTCCAACACCAAACTGTCCGGCAAAGCTGGGTCACACTCCATCCTAACATCCTTCGAGACCATGAAACACACACCAGCAAAAGACTATCATTTACTGGATTTGGAAACTCTTCTGTAAAGTAGCAGTAACATATAATAATCATTTTTTGGAACACCAATTGAGCTCTAAAGGTGACATAGAATAAAGGATGGAAAAAGCATTACAAAGTATAACAGTGAAAGAATACTAATTTCCAAGTTTGTATATTTTTACATCAATGCAACATACCAAAAAGACTATATTTTTAGAGAGATCATGATTTCACACAGAATCGGAAATATTAGCGATATCTTGAAGTTATCTGTAATGAGGATCTGGATCCTGTACAGTTTCTACCCCAATGCAATTATCAAGTCTTTCATATAATACATTGATTTAAAAACATAAATGGCATTAACAGATAATTACACGGTAGCTTCTGGTATGTCAAACCCAACATCTCTTGATAAAGTTTGCACAAGACATGAACATGACCTAAGATGGGCATGTTTGCGTTGAGCGTAAATGTGAACCCGTGTCTAGGAGTAATGTTTCAGACACTTCCACAGGTACCAAACTAAATGAGCCTCCAAATCACAGGCGAGTCTCGTGACACACATACAACACCGTACACTTCTTCACTCGTTCATAGATAACTAGTTTTGAAGGCTAATCTGTGTAGCCAATTTGTCAGCTAGCAGCGAGATAGTATTTACTGTCAACTTTTAAGCCAAATGTAGGCTAATGACTTTGGCAACACCGCGCCGCGTTTGTGAAGCACCGTTGACGTTAAAATAGTCTAGTATCGCTTCATATTGATAGTAGATTATTAGAGTAAACCACCACATACCTGCTGAATCAGGAATGTAGGAAGAAAACAGCTAAGTGGTAGCTTCAGAAAAAAAACAAGCCTTCATCTGAGTCTAGACTCGATCAGCCACACCCAGCATCATCGCGACCAGACCAGCTCAATCTAGCACAGATAAAAACATAATGCTGTTAACACAATTATCCTTTGTCGTCCATCTTCCAGTTATAATTGGCAAAATAAGCGCTTTACATTTTCAGTAATATTAAGAAACCTGCTACTCAAGAAACCGAAGGGCGTAGAATACAAGACTCAACACCAGAGGGCGCTGCTGGATCAAGTAACATTTGTAGAAAAGTGCATTAGGCCAATCTTGGATGGCTCTTTTACCTTATTATTTTTCCTGTTTGTTCTGACACACGTTCAGACACTAGTGCAGACAAACATGAAGATCTCTAATACATACATAAGGTGAGTAACTTTTGGAATAAAATGCAATTGCACTTATGTAGTTTTACTGCACCATCCTACCTACTTTAAAGTAACAACACTAAATTTGAAACATGAGTGTGAGAACTTTACCCACCTCTGTCTATTGATATAGGCCTATATTTATGTTAGGTTTGTGTTAAAAAAATAGAAAATATATATATAATTTAGCCCTTTTAAATTTGGTTTTGTGGAAATACAGGAATTTGTTTTAAAATATGAAATACATCTAAAAATTACATTCAAATAGTAGGCTAACTTATTCTACTCTCATTTGAATAATTTAAATAATAATTTGAATTACATTTGATCTATAGCCTACTTGAGTAGCCTAATAATGAATTTGAAGTATTCTAATAATATTTAAGTAAAATTGAGTCAAGACCATGATGCGTTTTCAATGAATAAATTACCATTAGCCACACAAAAATGCCAATTAAGATGATTTTGGCAAATGATAACCACAGCATGTCTGCTACATGTAGGTAATGTCAGAGCCTGGTAAGGAAACATTAGTGAAAGTACAGTAAGCATTTTGGTTCGTGGCACAATTCTTGATTTTTAGGTTTTACTGGTCAAGACCTTACAGAAATATTGATTACCACAATATGTTTTTCATTGTATACTCAGAATTATTCTATACCTCACCACAAAACCTATTCTTTTTTTTTCATATTAACTCACTTTTGCCTCCAGTCGCCTCCATTCTGTAATTTTGAACATTTACAGTATTTGACAAACATTTTAAAGGGTCTATTAACACAGTCAACCAGTGTCATGACAACAGGGCTGTAACAGGACCTGTGCATCTGTAAAGTGCAGTGTCATTGTGGTTAGTGTCAGTAAAATACACAGACAGACAACTGAGGGAGGAGAGACCGGCATTCAACTCAACTCAAACTCAAACTCAAGTGGACCAATGTTGTGACTAATCTTTTCAGGTACGTCATACTTTTGAACACAATATCAAAATAATATACGTTTTTGTTCATTTTTAATTTATGTTATTTTATTCATTATCTGTCGTCTGTGGAAAGGCACATGTGGTATAAATAAATAAAAAAATCTAGCTCTACCTGCACATCCTAATTTTTGTACATTGCTAAATTTTTGGACCCTGCACACACTTGTTAACCTCAATGTGCATGTCTTTCCTCTATATTACATAATTTATTGTACCATCACATTCATGTAATTTGAAATTGTAGAGATGTTTTTGTGGTATTTGAAAAGCTAAATGAAATGAGTTATGGAAAAAAAAATGTTTTAGAAATGTGTGTCATTTGATAGGGGTGCGATCGTGTTACCTGGGACCTTGTATGACAATGGCACGACTGATACTACACAAAGATAAAATGTAATGTTTCTTTCTTCAGCTCTTCACTATGTTGCTGACTGGATAGTTGAATGCTGTGGATGCTACAAGATTAAGCCTTCAGCAGGGTGACTATCTCAAAGTAAAGGTACATCTCAATTACATTTACTCAGTTACATTTACTTGAGTAACATTTTGGATACTTCTAAGAGTAGCTTTACTGTCAAATATATTTTTGTTGTAATATTTTGAAGTAACTAATCTTGAGTAAAATTTGGGAAATCTAGAATGTGTAAGAGTACTGTGTGTTTTGTCAGAATAGCTTCTATTTGCCCTCATTTTCAAAAATATAATGAACATTTTTAGTTCATCTGCTGCTGAAAATATGAAAATTTAATGTATTTTCTTCTTTTCTTGGTCTGATTACAACACAATTAAGCACACAATCTGACATTACACCCAATCTGTTTTACTTGAGTCATTTTATTTTAAAGTGACGGTATTCTTATTTGAGTAAAATAATTATTTGGCTGCTCAACCCACCTCTGTGACTTTTCCACAAATATGTACAATTGTTGATTATTTTTATCTTTTTGTAGGACAGAATGTGTGGACCACCTCTAAAACTGAAAAACAAAATGACAAACCTTCCTCCTAACAAGTTCTAACAATGGAGTCCACTTTGACTTGTCCACTTGTATTATGCTAGTCCAATTGTCCTCATTTATGTTCCCCTGCACTTGTTGTAATGACGACTTATCTGAAAGCTTTTTATTGGAAAGTCGGATAGTGTCTGACAAACTGACAAGTGTAGCTGCAACATAGCCTAATAGTGAAATGTATTAATTTACCTAATAGTTAATAAAATATCATGCACCATCTTGATTGCCTTTATTTATTTATTTATTTATTGTTGATTTATTGATTTATTGATTTATTGATTATTTATTTATTCATCTTTAGTATAGGAGTTAAATACTTCTACTTACTCATCTCAACTACTGGTGGGTGATATGGCAATAAAATCAAATTGTGATATGAAGTTATGAAGATTGAGATATTCTGGGAATCCATTCATTTATGCCCTCTGTTCACCTTCACTTTTACTGTAACAATGCCAATTACTAAAAAAAGGAAAATAAATTGTATTGACTATTATGATTATCATTGGATTGGATGTAGACATTTGTAGTAAATGGTTTTATTTAGCAGTAGTCCTCTGTATAAGGCAGAAATGTCAAAGTAAACTAAAATCATGGACAGAAATCAAATTATATTTTCAACATATTGCCCACATCTAATCTCAACCATTTTTAGATCCTGAGATAAATATATGGTCCTGTATGCAAAGATTAATACTTTTAATAATCAAACATAATGTTTTTTTATATCATAGTATTTATTAATGACGAAAGAAATCACAAATGTATTTACATTCACCGGTAGGCTAAAACTTTGGATTTACATATCTGTCCATAGTATACAATCTGTACAAGTTTAAAGTGTTCAATTTACAGTGCTCATGGCATCTCACCTGAATCAGTGTGTGCTCAGTCAACAGGGCAAGTATAAACTCATTCAAAACACAGTTAAATGCCATCACCAAACATCTGCAATAAAGCCTCCAACTCCTCCCTCGATCTAAAGTGCAACATCGTTCTCGACTGTCCGCCTCGTCTCATCAGAATCATAACACCATGGTGGGGATGTGGTGCACTAGAGGCATTTGGTGCTGGTGTGACATAGTGATCTGTGGAGGGGGAGGAGGGGACACTTGTGACCGGCTCTCAGTACATGATACTGGTGGTTTGTGGCGTGCACTCTTCTGGTGTGCCCTCAGTCCTGCCAGCTGTGAGTATGCACTCTGACACACGAGGCACTTGTAGGGCCTCTCTCCAGTGTGCAGGCGGACGTGGTTCCGCAGAGTGGACGACTGGCTGAAGCGTCTGTTACAGAAACGACACACGAAAGGCTTGTCCAGAGTGTGGATCCTCATGTGAGAGCGGAGGTTACTACGAGAGTTAAAACCACGGTGACAAATAACACAACGCATACGACCAGCCGTGGAGGTGGAGGAGGGGGAGCAGGCACTGGAGCCATCACAGTGTTCCTCTGGAAGAAAAATGTATTTATTATTACATTGTTATAATAACAGTGTAGTTTGTTTATAGTGTTATGGCATATGTACATAAAATCTTAAAGAAATGACATAAATAATTGTTTGACTTTTATTACCGTTTCTTGTTTTCTTCTGCTGCTCCTCGTCTTTTCCTGGGACTCCTGGGATCCCCAGAAATGTGTTGTGGGTGTTTCCATACCACACCAGCAGCTCCTGGTCTGGAGGGATGGTCTAAAAGAGAAAACAGCTCCTGGTCATTTTATTGTTTAGAATTTGTCCTGTTGGCCAGTAGGTGGTGCTAGTTTGTTGTTCTACATTAGGCCTGTATCTAGTGAAACCCTTACCTCCACGGCCTTGTAGAAGATGCTGCTGCCAATCTGCACCACCTCTAGGTTCTGCTCCTGCTCGTTGCGGGCACACTTGATGTAAGTCATCCAGCTGCGCTGGTCTTCTTGACTGGCATCAATGAAGTATCTGACTGTCCCATCATCATTAAACACCTGTGACAGAAGACTGTTAAATACTGTATGTGTCTCCACATGACTACAGTCAGTCTAAATGAACATGATGTTCTCTCACCTCCCACATCAGGTTGTTGTTCTTCAGAAGGTCTACATGTTCAGGAGACAGGACTCTGCCAGTGAACGGGCCCATCTCAGTCCCAGCTTTGATCCAGGTCTTTGAGAAAATACCAAGGCCTTCTCCAGGAATGGAGCTCTGTGCTATTATCACCTCACTGGGCAGCACCAGACTGGATAACTTCTGCACCTCTGAAAGTGGAAGGAACAAAAGTGTGAGTAGAACAAAAATCAAAATCATCCAAATATAATGCAGATACATATGGCTAAGCAAGGAGCTCAGAGAACTAAATGATCTTGATGTTATGTTAGTCACGAAATATTAAGCTACACTTTATCCGCCGTTTAATTCGATTACGTGGATGAATTGAAAGTTTTGTTGAGCACAAAAACCCAATGGAAACCATTTAAACCCCACAGAATAGAGGGAGAAGAAGAAAAAAGCTTGCGCGTCTTTAATGTCAGAATCAAAGATTTTTTCCTTGTGTCCGTAGACGGACAGAAGAGTTAAATGGTCCTCTATTGACCAGAGTCCAGCAATTTGTCATGCTTCAGATGTGATATTCATTAACGTTTACTGGAAAAGAAACGGCTAATTCCAAATTCATTATCCTTTTAAGAACTTTGTAGCAATAAATTTGCACTGAATGAGACGAAGACTTGTTTAAAAGGCTCAGGAATTTCTGCAACAAAAAAATGGAAAGGCGATTAGATGGTTGACATGCTATGAATAGCATTAGATTTAGCCTTCACGGTGCATTATGTGAGGAACAGCAAATCTTTTAAGGAGGGAGAAAGAGAAAAGCCTTGGAGCCCCATAGCTGCCAAGAGAGGAAAAGGGACTGTCCGGAGATTGATGAATGCGTGATAAAAACCCAGGACACCTCAAAGAAAAGAAACCTTTCTAACGGAGAGGTTTAAGTGGAAACTTTCCCAGGTCAAGCACAAAGTTAACCAAATGAATTTAATGCGCAGCGTCATTCAATCAGCGCCACTTACACACATAACAAGCCTCTAAAGTGAGGTCTAGAGGCGCGCAGCCACTGGGCAATGTGTTAAATGGCTCGAAACAGAAGGAAAGCTCAGAAAATAAACAAAACCGATACAAGCCGTGCACTCAAACTTTAGGAACAAGGACTTCTTTTCGTGCGTAAAGGTGCGTAAAAGTGCTTTTGAAAAGGCTGTGTTTTTTTAAATGTAAAACTTTTTTTTTTTAATAAAAACGTGATTAATTTAATTTTTAAAATATCTTAAAATAGTATAAATGAATATTTAGACGTGTTGATTTACGTGAATTTATTCACATTGAAAACATCACTCCGTTAAACTGGTCTGACCCGTGCGTAACCGGACAGTTGTGAAAAGTTGAGATTGAATGAGCGTGAGCATCTTACCTCCAGCGAAGGACTGCGCCAGGACCTCGGCTGTGAAGGCGGTCTTGGGGCTGGTGCCAGTGCCTCCGTGTCGCTCCTCCGACAGGTGCTCTCCCAGCACGTTCCTCCACCTGCCGTATAGGAAGCTGTGCAGGATGTCTGACGTGATCACGTCTGACAGCGAGCGGCTGGGACACTTAAATCCAGACTTCATGACCAGAGGGTCTACGGGTAACACTGAGCCCATGCTGCACGTGGAACACTCAAACTGCCACTGCAAGAGGAGCCACGAGGAGTAAGTGACGCGCTGAGCTCTTCTCTCTCCACGCGGTCTGTGCGTAAAGCTGCCGTCCTTCTGCGAGGGGCGCTTTTATATAAGTAGCTGTGTGACCCCTGTCTAATTACTTATTAATGACACACCCCTCGCCGTGTGGACCTGCCCGCTGTTGCAGCAAAGAAACACTAGCATTAAAATCCACAGAGGCCAAAAAACACACCAAGTTTAGACCTGCTAAACAAATCAATTACACCACCAAACTGAAAACAGTAGTGTAGCCTACTAAACGAATGTTGTAAAATGTAAAAAAAAAAACATTCACAACTTTCTAAACACTAAAAGCCTACATCTTAAAACATTTTAAGTCATGCAAGTTATGCCCACTACAAAATTAAAACTAAATAGCAGATGAAAAATTATATCTTATATTTAGGCTAGTGTATTTTGCCTATATTGATTTTTAGTTTTTGAAGTGTCCTAAACCACTATCTACTGTGTCTCAGAAGTGGGTCATAGAGTCTGGGAGTCCCTCGTCCATTTTTTTCTCAGGCACTTCGTATTCATGTGGTGGTAATATTATTTTGTGGAGAGTTAGCGCGGGAATAACAAGAATAGAAACAAGCTCGGTGTGAGTTACAGCATTGTTCACATGCAAAAAATGCAAAGCTGTTTTGCCGTGGTTCACTCTGGCGGCCCTTGTTGAGGTAAGCGGTTTAATATTCATGGGTGTTCGGCGCCCCTTGGTATTGTGACGACGTTTAGATGAGTATATACAGCCCCTTTCTTCTCAATAGTCACAATCCGCTCTGTTTTTTCCTCTCTCGCCTATTTTTCGGGCTTGATGGACTGGGGCTAAATGGGCAGTTTTCCTTCTTTTCCAGCAGAGAGGACATCTTTATTCCATCGCCGGCTCGCAGGTTTCCTATTCAACTCCCCTCCAAGTAATGTCAGGGCCCTGAAAAGTGCTGCAAATCAATCTTTCATGGTGTTTTGAGGCCAATTTGACATCCATGCACTCCTCCTTTCACTCCGACTACTACAAGGGGATTGTCCGAAGAAAACGGGCAAGTTTTTGCGCTCTCTTTCTCTGGACGAATATGGATTGTGGCAATGTAATGGGAAAGAAGATATGGCAACTAAATACAATGGCGCAGTAGTTTTTGAGCTGCACAGATAGTAAAAAGGCAAGGTGAGTGACAGGGCACGAAAAAAGATTACTGCCAAACAGCTGCTTTTTATGAGCCAGCCCCTCCTACGTTTGTCTGCTTTTCCCAGATGAAATTTTTGCGTTGTGTGAATAGGATTCTTTCTCATCTAGATTGATTTACATTTATAGCATTCATTGCACAAATCCGAGGTAAATGGTGGGGACAGGGGGGCGGGGCCGCTCTTTATTAAAGAGGAATTAAATGAATTGAATTGGGGTAACGCATGGATTTGATTTGCTTATTTATGCATTAACCTATGGCATTATTTCTATCTGGTAAAGCCTCGGGCATGTCAGCAATAGCAAATCATCCAGCTTAGCCGTCCTATTGTAAAAGTATTTACACCATTATTCTGTCCATTTAAAGCCTATCAAATTCATGTGGATGATTGACAATTATTGCACAAAAGAGTGTCGTAATTGTTTTATTTCAAAGGGCTGTGGGAAACCTATCAAAGAAAAGCGTTCGTTTGGGGATAAACGAACGACTTTACGCATCTTAAGACATTCGAAATAGCGCAGAAAACGAGGGAAATTGGGCATTTAGCCAAATAAAAAAAGATACATAAAATAAAATATACACGCATTAAGTTTTCATATAGGTTTTTAGTATTCAAATATTGTGCTGCACTAAATGGTTAAATTTGCTCCACTGTGCTAAAAAGTTAAAGGAGTAAAAGTGTTATTACAGTTTATTTGAGGCGGAATGTCGGCCTAATTATGAAGTAGTAGTTTCTGAAACCGCGGCTGACTGAGGCCTGCAGCGGGGGCCTCTCGGCGGGTGAGAGCCTATGTCTTCTGGGAGCCGGGACTCCGCTCCACAGGTCATTAAAAACAGATTAACAGAGGTGTCACAGCGTGCAGAATACTTAGGCCTATCTGTAGCAAAGGTGAGTGCGGGGCGCGTACGGAACCGTACACTGTTGCTGACTCAATTCCACTTAAGGAGAGTGAAATGAGCCGGAGGAGGAGCGTGCACCTGGCTGCGCACGAGGGACCCACAGGACGGGACGAGGCACGAGGGGCGCACGTGCTCTTCATTTACACAGCAAGAGAAAGTTAGTCCGTTTATTCGTGAGCTTCAAATGAAGTCGACAAATTAAACCAAGGGTATGCTATTTTCTAAAGGCCTGACTGTTTCGAAAAATCCATTAGTATAAAAATGTGGATTCCAAGTAGCATAAAAAGTAGGCTATAGGCTAATAATAATAGCCTAATAATAGGCCTAAATATACAAATACCGAGCCTTCACTTTAGCTTTGATTAATTTCAGTTCGTATCCGCACGTCGTTTCTCAAATGTTAGTTGTAGTTTAGTTTATTGTGAATGTAATAAGGCTAGGCAGAATATAGGCCTATAATAACCAACATAATAGGCCTCTATGTGATGGACAAAAAATGATGAAAAAAGTAGCAGAAATGATTGTTCAGGTTGGCTACACAGACCACGAAGTGTCTACAAAGAAGACGTTCTAAAAGGATAAAGATCAAAATTAAAGGCTGCATTTGGAAACAGCTGCACGTCGTCCACGCAGAGGCCAGTGCAGGGCCTAGTGTCCACTGCGAACTAACTCCATGCAGAGAGGAGAGATGTCCTGCAGGAGGGCTGGACAACACAAGATACATGCTCATAGTGGAAATCAGACCAAAACAAACTGCTAGGATTATCATTCAGCAGCTGAAGAATATTAGTGTCAATGTACATTTAAATCCATTGAATATTATCTATAAAGCGGTTCAACCTATAATTTATCAATGCATATAAATGAAGTTTCCATTATTTCGTATATGACACGTTAGTAATGACCAATAACACAACTGAAAAAGTACACAAAAGGTAGTCTGATGTTTTTAATACATGGTTTACAGTACAAAGAAAAACACCATGATTAGACATTTTGAAATTAATATCCCTTTTCATTCAAAAAATTACCATTAATACCATAATCAGATCTCCATAATCTAGTATTCATCTCATTTATATTAGCTCACGCAAAGAAATAAAATTAATTAAAAAGAATCATTGGACTAAGACCAGCCTCCCACACAGCCACAGTCTGACTCAGTGAGAGGTTGGTGAACTAGAGGTACCAAATAAGACAGCTTTGATCATAATACTTAAAACATAAAATACTATCATTAATAATCACACAGGTAAAGTTACAAAGGCTTAGCAGTCTTGAATAGTTAGATACATAGGACACAAAATCAACCACTTCTTTTCTTCATAAGATGCAACATCAAATTTCAAGTCGCACATTCACAATCATTTTCAGTATGAAAACAGAACAGAAATAGGGTCAATTTCCTGCAAAGTATGATAACAGGAAAATCTTCTATAGGTCATGAAACATATATATTTTAAATTAACAGTCAAATATATGAGCATATATACAGTTTTACAAGATAGTTAAAGGCAACAAAGCTATATGCAACATCCCCAGAAATCCTATTTCAGATCAATGCAATAAATTATCCATGACATTTCCAT
>JAVQKG010248637.1:0-16466 GCA_036025885.1 Hypseleotris bucephala
CCTGTATAAACAAACAAATATTACAATGGAGAACCAAAATTTATTTTTTCCGAAATGGACGAATGAGGGCTCTAAAAACTTGTCATGGCACCCCAATCAAAAAAGTCAATCACACCTATGCTCTATTTTTTAACGTTATGTCACAACGATGACCGAAATCCTCCACTCTATTCCAATGGGCCATTATCCCCCATGTTAATCCAATGGGCAATGTATACAATGTAATCATATAGGGCTCATGGTGACACATTTAGCAGCTTTTAAAAGGGTCAGACAGGCAACATGGTTTCACATCGGACACAGAGAGGCAACAAGTGTCCAAAAGATATGCGCGAAAAATGGAGTGCTAAGCACTCACGCACATTCACACCTGTGCACTGAGCACAATTCAACCACACAGGTATGTGTCAGGAAACCGGCATAATTATTATGAATACAAGTCAATGGGCGAAGCCCATGCACGGGCTCACTTTTGAGCGTGATGGAGTTCGGCACATGGCCGTTCAGCGCCGCTTGCGGCTATATTTTTGTTTTGTTTTTTGTCACATATGCTTTACTTAGTGTCCTTCTATATTATAACCACACCAAGTGGAAAGATACATGTTAAACAATAAATTATTTCTGTTGCTTTTTGTTGGATTGTGCAGAGTCATAAAAAAAACTGACCAATTGAAAAGTGAGCCTGAGGGTCACAAGAAATTGCTCTTTGTGCCACATTTGACCGGCCATAGTTTGGACACCACTGTGGACTGTTTTATGTGTAGGATAATGCAAAAAGAGTTTTGAGTAAAGACACAATAGCCATAATAGAACAGTCAATATTTCTAGCATTTGGTGCTGTTGAACCTGTCTATAAGCCGGTGATTAGTAAAACTATGGATTTACTTTAGGTCCATGGATAGGCTCAAAACATGCTCAATGTGGATAGTATTTTGACCTGTGCTGTGATTCTATCGAAGCAGGGCCATAATACATTTTCAATGGTGAAATTAGCATTAGACACTATATGTTTAAAATTAAAGAAATAGTCAGGTCTATAACGGGAAAAATATGTGTATAAAAACAAATCCAAGTGGACAAAGTAGCCGGTGGCAACAAATGTGTTTCCAGTCTCTCCTCTGTGGGCTTGTGTCTTGTTCAGGAAGTGGTCAGATCCACAGTGCAGTCTCTGTGTATGTACATGAGTATACGGAGAGTTTCTGGAGAGACAGGTTTAGAAACTTTGCATGTCACTGGTGTACAGTATACTTATGTGGGTTAGCTGGAAATGAATAAATATAGCCTATAAGAAGCAATGATAGACTACAGACCTGCATCCGTTCTGAAACTCAGGTCTAAACCAGGACTAGACAAGGACTAAACCAAAACTAAATCAGGACTCAACCAAGACTAAGGACTATAAAAGGGATTAAACCAGGACTAAACCAATACTACAGTAAGAACCTAAAAAGTGATTAAACCATCAACATGTCTCTGGACTTTGCCTGGTTAGATCATTGAAAGAGGTGTAATAAAGTAGGAGCATTGATTTACACTAAGGCACTTCTGGTTTGGTACATTTATCAGTGCTCATGTCATTCATTCTCTCTCTTCATGTGTCTGTGAAGTCTGTGGCTCCCTCTGGTGTTGGCTGATAGACACTACCAAACAACTGTACATCTCAGACGCTGGGACTAGCAGTTTAAATTCACCATACATTTAAACTTTTACTTGAGTAATATAATAAATGTAATAATAATAACAAAATAAATACAAGGATTTGATTCGATTTTGGGAGTGATCCGGATCACTGTCTGGACCCAGGATTTTCCATCTGTTAGTGCAGAGGCATACCATGCAAATACTATAGGCTATTGGGCCAAAAAACTCTGAATCAATATCAATACACAGCCACTACCGCAGTGACAAGTTTGTAATGACAGTGGTTGGCTGTCTCAGATTGCCTCTCCTCCTCCTCCTTACAGAAAGTGCTCTAAAGTAAACAAACAGTGTTATTTGTAAATATGTGCTGGAGTAAAAAAGACCAGCAGCATATTTTCCCCAGTGCAATTTTTTATTATTAGCATATGTTACATGAGATATTCTTATAATTATTAATATTACCATCCCATATTCAGTATTGGTTGGTCCTAATGAAGATAAGGGTCTCACATCCAGCATCCACGGATTCACTACGCACGCGCACTAGGGCCATATTGTGCACGAGCAGCATCTCTTCAATAAGCTCCTGCGTCACATCCAGCGAGCATCTCCGCACATCTCTGCACCGGATCAGAAAAAGCAAGGAAATCTCCAGAAATTCACCGGTTGTGAAGGTAATTCCAATATTATTTTATTTGCTGAGATGGACAATAACTCGTTTTTGTGCACTACGTCGGTGCTATAATGACGTTATGTATTTTGCGCTTTGGGGGTTTTCTCTAGGGCCACAAAGGCTAAACACACCGCACCATTCATCTCCAAAAACACAATTTAGAACAACCAAATCTTATATTGTTCTTTTAAAACTCTCATAATCTTAATTAATGATTGTAAATCTGATTTAGGCTATCGCTTATGTCCACATGTACCCCTTCAGGTTGTGCGTCGTACCGGGGACAAAATGGTGAAATTGGGGAATAATTTTAGCGAAAAAAGCTCCGGGAAGGCGCTGAGTGAAGACGGCTTCGACACCATCCCCCTCATCACCCCACTGGACGCCAGTCAACTGCAATTCCCCCCGCCCGAGAAGGTACGCGATTCACGGGTTAAAAATGAAGGATGTACCGGAGGTAATGAGCTGGGGACAGAATAGGTAATCAGGGGATAATAATGTTGTTTATTCCGGGGTTTGTGCAGGTGGTGGTGAAGACGAAAGCCGAGTACGACGCGGAGAAGCAGAAAGGGAAGATGCGCTCTCCCAAAATAGCGGAGTTCTCTATCAGCATCATCGAAGGAGTCTCCGAGCGGCTCAAGGTACGACTTAAAAACAAACAAAGGGTGGAGATTGTAGTGTTGGAGGTTGTCAAAGTGTGGGACAGGTACATTTAGTGGTCCATGGGCTCTGGATACTCAGACGTGGTTCAGTCCCGGTTTAGAACTGGATTAGTCCTGATGTAGAACTGGTTTAGTCCTGGTTTAGAAAAGGTTAGTTCAATAGTTGGTAGTTTGGACATGGTTTGGTCCTGTTTTAGACCTGATATAACTAGTCCTCATTCAGGGGAAGTAAGACTGTAGTCCTGGTTTAGACCTGGTTTGGTCCTGGTTTAGACACATTTTAGACATACTTTAGACCTGTTTAAATCCTGGTTTAGGTCTGGGTTAGTGTGCTGGATAGACCTAATGTAGACCAGAGACCATGTTACCAGTGTTTTATCTCAAACCAGTCCCTGACCAGATTAGCAGATCGTCATAACATCATCACCATAACATCTAATATGGTGTACCTAATCAAGTGGCTGGTGTGTGTGTGTGACTGACTGCAGTGTGCGGCCGGTCCATGACTTCTGTAATCATCACTTACCCCCGAAGCTCGTTAATGCATCTGTTGTCATGGCGATAACTCATCTGTTGTCACGGCGACGGCCTCCAAACGCAGCCTCAGCACCAACTCTGGTTACATCACATCATATTTATACATGACACGCACCACTTTATTAGGTACAGCTCGGATTCAGATACTGTTAAAGCTACACAATTAATCACAGTCAAAACAAAGTTGCAATTTGGTTGCAATTATCATAAAGTCTGTAATTATTAGTCAATATAATATCCTCTGTGCAAATCAAAGTCTAGGTTATAACCTGCTTTCCTTGTAGGTTTAAACCACACATGCAGCACACAGGCTGTTGTTAACAAGTCATGTTAGTTAAGTTTGTATATAACACAATCAACAAAACACACACCACTGCGGTGGAGAAAATGGGGAGGATATGCAGAATCAGAGACAGACGTCACATCTATATTTAACCTAACAGTGGTAGATTTAAAGTCTCCCACGCTGAAACGGTTATATAAGACCCACAGGAATTAATACATCAGCCTACACCTGCAGTGTCTACAGTAATGCATAGACTCTGTCCTCAGTGCCCTCCAAATTCTTATACACTAAAAACATGTACAATAGGCTCCCCATTGGGGCCAGGACTCCCCTGTAAAAGCGATTCTTAATCTCAGTGGGACTATCCTGGTTAAATAAAGGTCAAAATAAAAAAATAAAAAAATATTCCTAGATTATGTCAGATACATTACATTTTGCAACATCAAATACACAATATTTTATCTAACATAAGCTGTATTGTGGAGCTCCCACTTGATAACAAATGCTCTTGTTAGACACCTGTCTCTTTAAGACAAGAACAAACGTATGTGCCGGTTTTAAGTGGGGGGCCCAAAAATTAACTTCTACATCAGCCAAACAAACATCTTCTCCAGTGAGATTGTAGAAACAATGATACTCTGGGTTCTTTTGTTGACAGAGCACTTCCTAAAGAGGAGTTGTTGTGCCTCAGATATGGAGAGGGATCTAGGTCCTGACCAAGATCCTGGCTCAGATCTGGAGAAGGTCCTGGTTCAGATCTGGAGAAGGGTCTAGGTCCTTGCTCAGGTCTGTAGTAGGTCCTGTCCTGGCTCAGATCTGGAGAAGGGTCTAGGTCCTGGTTCAATTCTGGAGAAGGTCCTGGCTCAGATCTGAAGAAGGGTCTAGGTCCTGCTCCAGGTCTGGAGAAGGGTCTACATCCTGGTCCTGGTCTGGAGAAGGTCCTGGTCCTGTTCAGATCCTTCTGAGATCCTGGCTCAGATCTGGAGAAGAATGACTCTGTTTTGTAGGTGACCCTGTTGGTGGTGTGTGCGCTGGCGTTCCTGGTGTGTGTAGTGTTCCTGGTGGTGTATAAGGTTTACCAGTACGAGCAACCTTGTCCCGACAGCTTTGTTTACACGGTAAGAACCATATCAAACTTTAACGCCCTATATTGTGGTTTATGTACATTTATTTGGGCTAGGGGCTAATGAATTCTTTCTGTTGATGTCACTGTTTTTGACACACATCTATTGTTATTGTGAATTAAAATAGAGGCAATAAGGAAAAAAAATATAATATCACCATTGCATTAAGCCAAGATCACAATTTAGATTTAGACTACTGCTACATAAACCATTTTTAACTACAAATTCAATGTACATCCAATCCAGGACTTAATACTATGCCATAAAAACACCTTTTTTTATTAATATGAATACTGGCATTGTTAATGACCACATTAGTTTTTCATTGTATCCTTAGAATTATTCTATCACTCACCACAAATCCTACCTTTTTTTGTAAAGTTTCACTTTTGCTCGGCTACAATAACAGTCACTTCTGGTCAGTCCGAGGGGGAAAATTACTACATTCACTACAAGAGCTTCTAAATGGTCTAATACTCATCAAATACCAGTAAATACAAACTTACTAATATATAATTAAAATAATAAAGACCCGGACCTAAAAAGGCCAACAAAGTGATCCAGCGACCAGTGAATTATATAGGCAGATTAGCGTTTGTGAGCCGCCCTTTAAATGCTAACATAACGAAAGGAAAGGTTTGTTATCCCCCATGCCAAATCCAACGTTCTGCCGACTGTATCTATTGTGTCTTGTTTTATTAATATTATTCCAACCCCCACCTCTCCGTTTAAGCAGCAGGGCCGGTGCTTGCCTGCGGGTCTGTATGGGACTTACCCCCCTCAGGGCCCCCCAGGGCGAGGCAGACTCTTCACCTTCATCAACCACTACAACATGGCCAAGCAGACCATCACACGCTCTGTGTCTCCATGGATGAGCATAGTGTCCGAGGAGAAGGTCAGTGAGCAGGAGACCGAGACAGCACAGAAACTGGCCTAAGACTGGGATCTGCACCAGGTCTGGACCAGGTCTAAACCAGGTCTTGACCAGGTCTAAATCAGGTCTGGACAAAGTCTAAGTGATGGTGCCATTCAATCAAACTGTCTGGTTGTTCTCAGGGGCAGAGGAGGTTGAGATGGTTCTGGCTTGGCTCAGAAAGTAAGTGAAGAGAATAATATGTAGAAGTATTGACCAGAGGTGAAAAACATAGTAAAGTAAAAAAAATATTCTAAGCAAAAATGTATTCTGACTATTTAATCCCAAAATATATGTAAAGTGCATATGGATATTATGAATAGTGACATCAAGGAAGTGATGCTGCTTTCAAGTGCACGTCGGACAGACCTCTCCAAGGTCGCAACCCGACTTGTGTGTTCACGTCCTTTTTCTTGGAAATTTGGGATCCGAAAATGTAGTTCAATTTCAGTCTAATAAATGTTGAAAAAATAATATGTTTGTGGCTCCCAAGATGAGCCCAAATCATTTAGATTGATCATTTTAGTTTTTTAAAGTTTTGATTTGGCCAGTGACGTCACAACTTGGGCAGTTCAGGTTGATTCTAAAATTCAAACGCAGAGACATCACTTTTACTGTGACAAAATCTGGTAGTGCTGTAAGTAGTAGATAATTTTGACCTAGAATTAGCAAATGAATTAACTTATTACTATCATCTCAAAATGAATAGTTTAGCTCGTCCACCTCTGGTCTAAGGTACTTTTGATGGTTTGTTTGAATTGCATATGTTGTAATATTTATTTACTACAAACAGGGAAATGTGTAGACCACCACAACCACACACACACATCTTTGTATATAACATAAAACACACACACTGCAGTATTGTAATGTTTGTGATCAACTGTGAACCATCTCAGAGTTTTGCATGAGACCGATTCAGGAGAGGTCAAAGAATTTACAAACTCAAGTCTGGAAAAAATATAACATATGAATGTAAACATAAAAAGGCACGTGATTGTCATTCCGAGATGGGGACCCAACTATTCTTCCTCTGTACAAGTCCAAACTATCCCAATTTGAATTTTATTGTGTTTTCAGTTGACATTTTATTATCGTACATAGGATACTACTTCCAATACAATCTTAATACTTAATACTATTTATTTTTCTTTATTAATATGAACACTGGCATTGGCACAGTAAAATTGACAGTGGAGAGCAGAGCATACATATTCTAATATAATAATAATAATAAATGAATTCTAATAAATAAATTAGTAGATCCTCATAACTTCATATAACCAAAAATAATTTATCACCATATTGTACATCCTTTTTTAACCATTGCTATAATTATAAGGGCTTTAGAGCATTTACCCCCCAACTAGAAGATTCCTGATCCGCTGGATCTGCTATATCTTTATCATTGCGAGATAGGCCAACTTTTCCAGACCTGAGTTTGTAAATAGTTGTTTTAAGTGTATTGCCATTGCACCCATCTGTGTGTGGTCATCTTAATGTCATTGTGAAAAACTGAAACTTGAAGAACACTTTTTAAACCAGCGATTTAGAAAACACATGCATTTAGTACAGCCAGGGTTCTCAACTGGTGGGTCAGGGGCTGAAAGCAGACCATAAAGTTAAGAAATATGATAATGTGTGGATTTATAAATTTCTTTTTTACAGCTGTATCTATTATACATTGACCACACATTCACCAAGAGGTGGTGGTTGGCTAATTCCGCAGTTGCTTGGGGCAGATTGACAGAGACATGGGAGTCTTACCACTCCTCTCCGACCACCACCAAACATTTGAACCGGTGACCCTCCTTATTTAGGCCCACTACAGTTCCACTTACATTGTCACACACAGGTGGCCCAGGTGCACAACAACAGTATGGAGTTGAACTTTCGATTAGTGAATTATACCTGCTTTAAATTGCAAAATAATTAAGAAATAATATGACAAAATGATAAAATAATATTTGTCTCTGAGTTCAGACCAGTTGAGAATCTTGGCTGTATCGCCTTCATTTTCGAACCAGCATTTCTGATTGTGCACATTTCTTTCACGTTTCTATTGAATGTTTATTTCTTGCCGGTGAATGTCACAAGCTAGTGTCACCATAGAAAAGTCACCATAGAAAGCCACCGTCAGCCATCTTAGATTCCTCTGCTGTACGAGGGGAGGCTCTGTCCTGTTGCTTTAGTTTTTAATTGTCACATGTTTTAAAACAATGTAATGAAAACCGTATAAGTGCATTTGCAAAAAAATAAAATGTTCAATAAAGTGCCCACATTTCTCACCAACTTCTGGGTCGTTTCTGTGGAGTATTCTGAATAATTTTACTGCATTTTTGCAATAATTCATCTTTTACTGCTTTTTCCGTTATGGCCCTTAGAAGGGCCACACCTTGGATAATGGTCAGTTAGTCGCAGACATCCATTCACACTCATTCATTCACTAGCAACTATTTGAAAGTGAACAATTCTCCTAACAAATGCATGACTTTGGGTGGTGGGTGGAAGCCAAAGTGAACCCACAGTAACACGGGGAGGATATGCAGTCTTCACCCAGAGAGACCCCACAGTAAACCAGGGAGTACATACAGACTCCACCCAGAGAGAACCCACGGTAACATGAGGAGGACATACAGACTCCACCCAGAGAGAACCCACAGTAACACAGGGAGGACATAGTTGTACCAAGGATCAAACCCTTAACCTCCTTGCTGGGAGGCGAGAGCACTAATCATCCTGTCACCATACCCACTTGATTGCACATCTGGTTCAAATATTTGTATTTATAAGTAGACTTGAAAGAAGAAAACACAATTAAGGATATTTGATCATTTTACTAGATTGTCATTGTTAGGTACAGTTAACAGTATTAGTGAATATACCACAGCTGTAGCACAGTTCAACAGATGTGAACCAAATTATGTTGCATTCATGATTTCTTCAAATTTGAACTTTTTACTCGTTATTGGACTTTTTTGGATGTATATCCTCAAAACAAAATCTATATAAAAAGCTGCTTCCCTTGTAGGTTTAACCTCTACAAACATGAAAGGCATGTGATTCTTGTGGAAGTTTAACAGTTAATATTTTAGTCTTCTTTCAAGTGTTAGTGCTTCTGCTATGTAATTGTAAGCATTTAACACAACTCACAGATGCAAGTTTGTGATAGACAAGTTATCAAATATATAATGTAGCTTAAACCAATTAAAATGTAG
Source organism: Hypseleotris bucephala (assembly GCA_036025885.1). Classification (NCBI taxonomy): domain Eukaryota; kingdom Metazoa; phylum Chordata; class Actinopteri; order Gobiiformes; family Eleotridae; genus Hypseleotris; species Hypseleotris bucephala. Next base: position 9,055 of record JAVQKG010248637.1, read on the forward strand.
AAAATAGGGGGAAATTACAATATAATGTTGATGAGAAGTCGAAGTCACAAATCATTAAATTGATATTTATGCAACATTTGAGTTATCCAGGTTGCAAAGCTGTGCAAAAATACACCACCCAGCCAAATAAAGTCACCACCTGGATATAAGTGCATAAATAGTCCTCGGTCTAGGTTCAACATTATGTGTCCAAAGAATGAGGTCAGCTGACTACCAGAATATACTGAATGACCAGGTTACTCCATCAATGGATTTTTTTCTTCCCTGATGGCACGGGCATATTCCAAGATGACAATTCCAGGATTCATCGAGCTCAAATTGTGAAAGAGTGGTTCAGGGAGACTACATTTTCACTTGCATGTCCAGATCTTAACCCATTGATATCTTTAGGAAGTGCTGGAGAAGGATGTTTGCAGTGGTCTGACTCTCCCATCAAAAATTGGACGGAAATGCATTTATGACAGTGCAACTTTTTTTTTGTTCAGGCAGTGTACTGTATGTAGCTATTATAATTTAAGCATATGGGATATTTTTAGCATTTTAGCTGAAGACAAGGCTGTAATCCAGACAGTGCTGTGAAGTAAACCATTATTTTAGTCAATAGTGAAGAGCTTTTTCATTAGACCAATGTACGACATTTGCATTCATCTTCTGGTCTATCAAGTCCTTTTGGTTGAACTGGTTCTGTCCATTTAGTCCATAGTAGATGACCCACACTTACACAGATGTTATTAGGACGTTAGTGTTAGCTGTCGTACCAGTCGAGGAAGAGGAGGGAGAAGGAGCACATGACAAGGAAGAACAGAATCCACACTCGGAATCCAGCGTTGTTTTTGATCGCCTGGAAATACACAAATTAACAAATAAAATAACCATAAAAAAGTAAAACATTAAATTACATAGAGCAGATATGAAAATGGTCATATCTTACTTCTCGAATATCTTCATTTCCCTCTTTGACGTTTTCTGTGGCACCAACGACCAACTGATGGATGTTATCGATCTCTGTTTCCTGCAAAAAAAATAAATAAAATACGTGTAACGTGTAATTAAAAAAGTTAATTCTGAATCATATAGTTTGGTAATAATAAATATTTAAGTTTACTTGTTGTAGGACTTTCTCTGCAAAGATCTCCTGTAGTCTAGATATCTCCACCACCTTTCCTTCAATTTGTCTGGACAGAACACAGACATGTCAGCTTAAATTCTTTTTTCATTTTTTCAATTTCCTAACTCACTTGACTTCATCCACCAAACTGTTCATCTCACTGACGAGGCGCTGATTTTCCTGCTCAAACTGAAAAAAAGATCCAATTAGTCTCAGGGCTGACACTACTACGGGCCTGAGGTGGGATTTTCTCATATATAGATGAAAGGTGCATGTGGACTGTACCATCTGGATCTCTTCGGGGGAGAGCTCATCCTCCTCTCGTACCTCCTCCCACAGATCTCCAGTGGGATTTACCACCTCAGTTACAGCCCTCTCTGGAAAACAGGAGAAACATATTACAACAATCTCTTTACTTCTGTTATATGTGTAAGGCCCAAGTTCTGGTTTAGACCTGGTTTAGACCCGTGATAGAGGGTTGCAGAGGAATTAGGAAAGGGGAGTGTATCATTCAATCTCAATTTTTCAGTGGCAAAATCAGGTAGTGCAGCTTTAAAAACACAAGGAAAAATGTCCTAAAGCATGTATTGTATGTAGCTAATACCTGTGCTCTCCTCTGACACTGATGTCTCTGTCTCTGTGGGCTCCACTGCAGGCTTCACCTCACGTTTAGGATGTTCTGGTAATAATCGAGACCTGAAACACATTCAAATATATTAATGATTCCACTCATATTTTCAAATAAATGATTTAAGTTCTCCTCACAGTCTCTTCTTGTCTACCACTCTCTTGACTCTGATGGCTCTCTGCTCCGAATACAGTTTACACACTCCTGGATCAGACAGAACAACAGCAGGGCTAAGTGTCACTGTAAAATCTCAAGTGTTTTGTGTCGTTATAATATTTAATACACGTCATGTTAATATAAGTCAGAAGTGTACCTTTCAGATATGTATCGATGAGGTCCAGGACGGCTCCTCTGTGTACTTTGGTCTGGGCTGAACTCACCTGTTTCTCTGCTGCAAACAGACACATATACATTTATATACAGTACATGTAGTATATTTACACATACATAAACTACAAAAGTACTTTCATCTCTGAGTTGTCCGGTGGCCTGAGCACATGTATGTTTCTATTGTAGTAATAGTATTTCAGGTTTAAGGAGCTGTACACATCAACTATATGCAACAAATGTGCAAAATAGGGATGGGACAATATACATAATATATACTGTATAATATTGTTTATCACAATAAAAACACTGGCAATTAATTTATTGTGGCAATTTTTTTATTATAATGATCACTGTTTTTTGCAATATTTGTCATTTATTTTCCCTCAGCGCCTTTTGAAGAGCTAATTTATATTTAGTATATTTAGTACAAGTTTATACAAGTGATATTGGTCCTCAGGAAAAATTATACAAGAAAAAAATATTAGTTTCAGATTCAGTGGGATATATGAGCTTCTTGTCCTCCGTACATACATGTACAGTGTTTCCCCTACCATTATATAAGGGAGGCTTCGATGTTAAAATTTTGAACAGCGATTCCCCACCCCCCCTAGACTAAAAACTTAGGGGAAACACTGATGTGTGCATTGACAGTGTGATGTGTTATAATAGTTACCCTCCTGTCTAAGTTGCCTGATGGCCTCAGAGCAGGTCCTCATGAAGATCTGGGCGTCCTGGTCGATCTGGTCTCTCTCACTGTCGGTCATTCGGCTCACCTCAGACGAGATCAGACTGACACAAGAGATATATCAAAATATCAACAAGAACTACAAGAGATTTATTTATTACAGAACTCAATCATGTAACAATAACTCATGGATTCATCCTTCTAGTGATAATAATAATAACACACGCAGAATGTGCACTGTGGTCAACTGATCTAATAAATACAGAGGGCAGAACTGCTGGAAAATATTTCTTTTGAAACTCAAAAAGCATATCTAAACTAGAAAGACCCGCTCAACAAATAGACTATTTTTTATATTAATCAATTAATCACTGGATAGTGAAAAGTGAGTAAATGTGAGTGTTTTTTCCCCCAAATTTGAACCAGGTGAACAAAGCAGGTTTTCCATCTTAAATGCATAATGTAATATTTTTTTCTGTGGATTGTTTACTCGGCAAATGACATGCTGAGTCTGTATGATCCAGTTAAGAATGATCAATTACTAAATTAGTTGACAATTATTTTAATGATTTGTGTGATTTGTTGTTTCCGCCTACCCCAGACAAACATTCTTCATAAGCTTTATTTCAATATTCACAAGTCATCTTAATGTAGAGTACATTTATCTGAATTACTATATTTGTAAATCCCAAGACACTTCAACTGCAGCCTCTAGACACATACACAGCCTGGTCTGAGGGTCATTTATTACCTTCCAGCGCTAACGTAGTCTTTCCGATGCTGCAGCAGAAAGTCCTTCAGTTTGGTGATGTTTGTGATCTGTCAAAATAAAAGCCAAGACATGCATTAGTTCAATTTATTCTTGTCTTATTTACAAACTGTCAACAAAACCTCTTTACTGGCAAACCGTTCACTTCGGCACCAGAATAAATGGCCAATTTATGAAAATCAACAAGCCTCCGATGCATGTATCTATCTTTGTGCATTTTCAATATTGACTTTTGACTTTTCATTGAGACATAAACCTGCAATTTCCCTGTGACATAAAGGAATAGGCAAACACAACACTACTCAAAAATGATTTTAATTCAGCCCCTGCCCAGAAAACCGAAGGAAAACGTAGAGCGGTCCAATATTTGCACTGTTAATTCGAACTTAAATAAACCAGGTATAAACAAAGACTCAACTAGGTAGACTTAAATAGACTTAGATAAACTTAACTTAAGACTTAACCGTCTAAGCAACGACTAAAACAGGTCTAAGCCAAGTTTTAACCTGGACTAAGCCAGGTCTGAACTCTGAACCAGGGCTAAACCAGGTCTAAGCCAGGTTTAAATCACCACTAAACCAGGACTAAACCAAGACTAAAGCCTTATTAAAGCAAATGTAAAGGTCTAAGGCAAATCTAAACGAGGTTTAAGCCAGGTCTAAACCAGGACTAAACCAGGTCTAAGGCAGGTCTGAGCCAGGTCTAAACCAAGACTAAATCAGGTCTGTACCAAGACTCAAACTGCTATTTTTCGGTAACATAAAAGGAATCCGCAAACACGGCACGACTCAAAAACAATTTTAATTCAGCGTGTGCCCAGAAAACCTGAGGAAGTGAAGAGCCGTCCAATATTTGCGCTGCTAATTCAAACTTAAATATGAAAAATTGCTTCCTGCGTTCTAAATAAAGACTTGTTGGCAGGTGCAGGGTAAGTGTAGATGAATATACAGCAGCCTCTGTTAAAGACTTTGGTTTATTTTGAAAGATTATTTTTTTGCTAATGGCCGTAATTTTAAACTAGCCCCAAAGCTAGGTTACGGGAAGATGACAACTAATATGTTCTCAAATATTTTGCACTAGCTTTACAAATAGTAATTTTTGAGTTGAAATGTAAAAAAATGACAGATGACAACATCAAAAGTGAGATTGACAAAGTCAAAGTTTGATGTTTTCATCACTTGGAGAGGACTATATCTCAACATAATTAATTGCTCAAACATGCTTGAATGAAACAAACTACGTCTTTGTGTATGTGTTTGGGGTAGAAACAACATTGGAACATAGTTCAAAGATGAGAAAAGTTGTTTTTTCACATTTCCCAGTCTATTTGTAATACATCCATGTAGGTTATCATTTTACATTTTTGCGTCAAATATACAATATGTATACAATATTTATAGGTATATAAGTTCTTTTTTGGAGCTCCCACATGGACTCGATAACAAACTCTCTGATTAGACACCTGTCCCTTTATTTATTTATTTATTTGGATCCCCATTAGCACAGGAAAGTTGTAGCTAGCGTTCCCGGGGTCCAGAGAGACAGTTCACACATTTTTAAGACAGGAACAAATTGTTTTCAGGGATTTAACTAAACTCCAACCACTTTTTACTTCTTCTGGGATATAAACAAAGCCTTGACACCCTCACAGCCAAACACACAACTTCTCCAATAAGATATATTGTTGAATGATACTGGCAACAATGATTCACTGGGTGTGTGGAGCACTTTGTGGTTTTCATAATTTATGACATCTGTTTTCAGGACAGCTCAAAATATTTAATTCCTCAAACATGTCTGAATGAAACAAAACACATATTTGTGTATGTGTTCGGGGTAGAAATAACATTAGAAAAATCAGGAAAGTTCATTTTGAGCTTTAAAGATGTGAACTGTTTAATCCCATGTTAGCGCAGCAGGTGGCAGTAGATACCAATCCTTGCATTGTTGAGATAGGTACATTTATCATTAAACTGGCAAACTGCCTCCACCAAAATACAATAAGTTGAAGAAGATAAAAACTGGATCTCACAAACAAGTAGATTCTCAAAATAAGAAACTTTACGTACTACGTCTAAACCAGGTCTAAACGAGGACTAAACCAGGTCAAAACCAGGACTTAACAAGTCTAAACCAGGACTAAACCAGGCCAAAACCAGGTCTAAACCAGGACTAAACCAGGACAAAATCAGGTCTAAACCAAAACTAAACCACAATGAAACCAGGTCTGAACCAGGTATGAACCAGGAATACAGGGGGACTACATGGGGTCAAGGATCAATTGCTCTTGTAACTAAAGAAGACCCTTAAGGCCAGGTACTGTGAACAGTGAGGGGGCCAGTCTATGTGTGTGTGTGTGTGTGTGTGTGTGTGTGTGTGTGTAAGGGCAGTGTGTGTGTGTATGTGTGTGAGGAGGTGCAGACAGGAGCCAGTCTGACGGGCTGCAGCTAATCTCCCTGACATCAACAAGACCCCCACCAAGGCAGACACACACTGTCTCCCCTAAACGCACACACATCACAGACCCCTATCAAGGCAGAAACACATTGTCACCCCCACATATTACACACACACACACATACATACATACATGCATGCATACAATCGACTATGACCCTGAGGCATGGTTAGTCACATGGCTGACACTACTATGGGCTTGAGATGGGGTTAGTCTCAGGGCTAACACCTAGACTCCATTTATACAACAACATGTACTCAAAAATGTCAGAAAACGGCCAAAGGTTTTGTGTGGGTAGAAAATATTGCAAGAAAAATGAGTCTACAGATTTGTAATGATATTAATTTGCTGTTTTAACAATGTTTGCTGCAAGAACAGCGTTGTCTGCTTGGCTCTGAGTGTCTATTGTTTTACCAAAGACTTAATTTGATGTTTCTGAAGATTCCCCAAATTCAAAATAAACAGTCACTTCACCTCATCTTTCAAACTCTTCTCGTCTTAATCAGTTTCATTATATGCACCTACTTTGGGCCTGAGGCAGGGTATACCGCAGACATGAGCCGGTTCGCCTCTCCATTGTTTTACCAAAGACTTAATTGGATGTTTTTTGAAGGCTGCTCTTGTCTATTTAGCCCTAATTTAAAATAAACAATGTTGTATCCTTCCTTTCAAATTCCTCTTGTTGTAATCAAGCAGTTTAATTATCTATGGCAGTCTCAAACCATCTACTTTGGGCCTTAGGCGTGGTATAGCACCGTGCAGTGTCTTTATTGTTTTACCAAAGACTTAATTTGATGTTTTTTGAAGTCTGCTCTTGTCTTATTGGTCCTAATTGAAAATAAACAGTGTTTCATCCTTCTTTTCACACCCGTCTCGTAATCAGTTGCTGTAATTGTCTGGTTTGCCTCTGGTCTGGTTTGCTGGAGGATTCTGGTGATGTTTTTTGATGGTACGTTTGTTTGCGTACACAGTTGTGAGAGCTTTGAGCCGACAGATGTAAACAGAATAATAAACTCAGCCTGTGCAACTGCAGACACGGCGGATCCAAGATGGCATCAGCGAGGAGACTGCCCCGGGACTGAAATGTGGATGATTTGACACAGAAAGAAAAGTTAGGACTAAGGCGGAACGATTTTGAAAAATAAAAAGGTCTAAATGCGCTTTTTTATGACAAATATTGTTTGGTAATATTGTTTTTGAAATCAAGACTGAGTTCACAGCACATTTTAAACCTGACTGAAGCATTAACACTAGAAAGAAGACTAAACTATTACTGTTAAACTTTCAGAATGTTTGTAGAGGTTAAACCCACAAGAGAAGCAGGGTTTTATACAGATTTAGTTTTGTGCAGAGCTTTACCTACAAAATTACAGATGTTGTGATTTGCAACGATTAAAATTGTGATTTCAATTCGATTGTGATTAATTTTGTAGC
>JAVQKG010248713.1:0-10391 GCA_036025885.1 Hypseleotris bucephala
ACAGGACTACCAGTGCTACACCAAAACTAAACCAGGACTAAACCAAAGCTTAATAAGCAGGACTACACCAGGCCTATGTAAAAAAAAAAATTAAAAATTAAAAAAAACGTCATGAATGAGCTAAAATTGGTAAACTATCACTTGGACTTAACTAGTGCTAACCAGAACTAAACCCTGACTAAATTAGAAGTAAGTTTCACCAATAGAATAACTAAACTGTACTTTACTAAAGTTTTGATTTGAGTGTTTTGTCATATAAACAATAACATTTCTTGTGAGACAGATATGGTGTTTGCCTATATTACGATTCATTTGCCATATATTGCACAGCCATCGTTTACTCTTTCTCTCTCTCTCCCTAAATGTTACCTGCTTCTTCTTAACACAATCCAATAAAACAGAAAATCTTAAGCTAAACAACTTCCCCGGCTACGAAGCTACATTTTCCAATAAAGGCTTCAAAGGGGCTCGGTGCTCAGCTGCGTTCAATCTCCACTAATCCCCGTCTTTGTTATCAGCTCACTCTCAATATCATAGATCCCTCTCGACGGCTCCCAGAGTGAAGCAAATCAAACACACCATTACAGCACGCACTCCCACTCCTCCTTCATCTGCAACAAAAAGCACCTCAAAAACTCTCCAAAATGATACAAATAAGTGCTTAAATGACAAAAAATCAGCTCGATTAATAACAGAAGGACCACTCATTTACTGGCCACTTTATTAGGTTGAGCTATTTAACTGCCTGTCAGCTTAAATCAGCGTTCTCAAACTTTTTTGGGGCACCCATATCTTGTTTGGCCATTATAATTGTCACCCAACTTTCAAGTTTGGTTTGGCACACTTAGGTCCTTTTTGTAATACGTTTTGTTTAGTTATTTTTCTTTTATGTTGATGCTTAAGAACATAACAAACATAATTTTTCTTCAACTGAAAATTTTTTGGCAACCCAACAAAAATCTCTGGCGTCCCACTTTGGGTCCAGACCCAGTGTTTGAGAATCACTGGCCTAAAACATTGCATGAGGGAGAAGATTCCAGATGTTGATACCAGAGGTCTGAGACAGGTGGAATACAATGGTAGAAGACCACACTGGCAGCCACTTTATAGGTATAAGCATGGACTTAGTAATGTCAGGTTTTCATTATGGGCCCCAAGAAATTATTTTAATTGGGTCCCTGTAAAAAGCCAAATTTAAATGTCGTTTAGACATGGACCCTGATTCCTGGTTTAAAGCTGATCTAAAGGTGTTTTAGTCCTGGTTAAGTTCTGGTCTAGACCTTGTTAAGTCTTAGTTTAGACCTGGACCCTAATTCCTGGTTTAAAGCTGGTCTAAAGCTCTTTTAGTCCTGGTTAAGTTCTGGCCTAGTCCTTGTTAAGTCATTATTTAGATTCTATTTAGTCCTAGTTTAGATCCCTGTTTCATTGTTTTTTAGGGCTGTTTTAGTCCTGGTTTAGTTCTGGTTCCAACCTAGTTTAATCCTGATTTAGACCTCGCATAATGGGGAATGGTCCACTGGCTACACTATCTGATGTCACGCCCCTGGCTATATAGTCTTCCTAATAAATTGTCCACTGCATTTGTAAATAGACCGCATATTAGACTTGAAAAGCTCTTTTAAGTCAAGCGCTAACGGCTAAACCCCATTACGTAGGTGGGACGTTAAAGTGGTGTTTCTCGCGGCTAATCTACGGTGATTGCTAAAACGCTGGACATGAATGCTCTTGATTAGGTCCACTTCAAAGTCTTAGGCAAATCACAGCACCTCGCCTCCAGCCATATCTTCAGGTGGTGTTAGAGGTGGGATTTTAATGTGTCGGTGTACGTTAGGGAGACACTTTGTTCACAAGAAAAGGGGGGAAAAAAAGTCCAATAGCTACATAAAAAATACTTGTCTAGCATCTTACGTACATAAAAGGAGAGTTGGTGATGTAAGTGGGGTTAATGGACAAAGCATTGGCTCAGAATGGTGCAAGTATTACAAGCAGTAAATAATTGTGTTATGTTCTGTGGAGTTAATTCGTACAAGATAAAGTATTTTGAGTGGCCACTTTATAAGATAGTGCTGATAAAATGGCTTACAGTGTGGTATTTTGATGCTGTAACCCAATTGTATATTCTGTCATTTCAGAGACAATCTTAGACCTTGATGTAATGGTAAACTGAGCTAAATTATGCTTTGATTTTGTTAGTCTGTGTCCTCAACAGGGCATTTTTACCCACTCACTGCCACTCACTGGATATTATATATTTTCTGTATCCTGTATCCATTTTGTATATATGCCTGCATGTGAAAAAAATGTCAGTAAAATGTGCAAATAATTTATCTCAAATGTATACTTTTAGTTTGCAATTAGTTATATACGGTCAGTTTTTGTATTACAACTATTAAAACAAACGTGCACTAGCTAACTTGTGCTTCTGTTATGCTAATTTGTTAAACTGTTATTATTTAAGATGCGTCAACACTTTTGGCCACGACTGTAGACCTGGCCTCAACATCATTTTTTCCTGACCAGTTTTTCAAAATCACTTAAACGTATTGTAGCACTCTTACAAAAACACAATTAAGAATCCATAACTGAGGGCTTTCATCTCAAATTGTTCACACAAAAGGACAAAGCCTGTGCTGAACAGTGTAAAAGGCACATTAGAGAGGAACTTACTGAAATCAATGAGGAAGCGTCCATATCCTTGCCTCTGGTACTGGGGCAGGATCATTATGCACGAGACATTGTACTTCTGCTGGCAAAGCTTTTCCTGAGGGAGGGGGAGACACATGCAGTCTGTCAGAGATCTGCTGAAACCTACAATTTACTGCACCTGCCGTCGCCCCTGACTACGGCCGTGCACGCTCACACGCACACTCGCAACCACGCTCATCCCACAAGTACGATTTCTTTATACCCAGTCAATCTTTGGGATTACTTCTACAATGAGGAATGTTTTGACAACTTTAGAAATACATACAGCCTTATTTTTTTTTTAAACGGAAAATCAATTGGGAAACACTGTATTCTACATAGCCCTTAACTACATTGTATCTACCTCATTTTTCAAAAACACTAAACTGTAATAACATGTAACTACATTGTACCTAACCTAACCCTAACAATCAAAAACAAGATTCCCCATATCGACTATACATTATATTAATAGCCCCAAATGCCCTTCTACTCTTGCCATAAATCATTTTTGTCTATAATAATTTTGTTTTAGACCCTAACAAATTCACCATCTTACTAATTATGCTTCACAAAAAACTCCTATCTACCTTGCATTTTAAAGCCACATTTTCATGGTACTGTGATGCAAAGAAAGTTTTTTAACAGTTTACTTTTTTTAGTACTACTTTATAACCTTAAAACTAAGTATATGAAGACAAATAATAACTCCCTGCTTTCTGAAATTGAATCCATATATCCATTGAAAAACTAATATGTGGCCCATTTTCAATAACCACAGTGTAATCTCATACCTTGGAGAAGTAGCCCACGAGATGACAGCCCTTCCGGTCGTTCTTGGTGAGGATGTAGAAGAGGAACGGCTCCACGTCATAATAAAGCGTTTTGTGATCCAGGAACAGCTTGGCTAACAGGCAAAGGTTTTGGCAGAAGAGTTTGCTGACATTTCCATCAACCTAGAAAACAGAGATTGGAAAATATATTTAGGAAAATAACATATGCCAGCAGGTCTAGGAAATGTATGGAAGTGTAATCTAAAATGCTACCATCGGATGTCACCAAAAACCTACACACTATAACTTTAAGTCGAAGAACTCTAAAATTGCCCCCAAGTGAATTCATTTAAAAGTGATGGTTATCTGGGCCGCTGTTTAGCTCAGTAGGTGGGCCCATATGCAAAGCCATCAGAGCTTGCCCGGTGTCGTGAGTTCGAATCCGGCTCACAACAATTTGCCGGATGTCACTCCCCACTCTTCTCCCTGATTTCCTGTTTATCTACTGTCCTATAAATAATAATAAAAAAAGCCAAAAAGGCCAAAATAAAAAAAGTGATGGTTATCTGTCTGTGTATGTCCTAGCTCTGCAACTAACTAGCCACTGTCAGGAAGTATCCCGCCTAAGGCCCACAGTTGTTTGGATAGGCTTAAACCACCTACCATTAGAAAAAGCTAAATATGATGACTATAAGAGCTTGATTTTGGCTGGTAATGGTTTTATGTCTTTACTTTTTTCACAATTTAGTTTTGTTTTGCTAACCTCAAATACGGAAAGTTCGTTCTTCCGGTAGATTTCATTGGCTGGCGGGTGGAACCAGTCGCACTTCTTTGTATGCCTTTGGAGGATGTTTTTGCTTCTCATGTACTTCAGACAAAACTCGCACAGATAAAGCTTTTGTAATCTGAAAAAAAAAAATAGTGAGACAAAAGCAGAAAAGATCAGGGTTGAGTTTTTAGAAGACAACTTTTTAAACAAACGGAAACAAAGTGAAGATATGAAACGACTTATTTTGGGATGTGGCGTTGGTAATACCTTGAATATTCAGGGGGGTAAGGCGACGAGTACCAAGTCTGGATCTCGTACTTCCCGAATTCGATGACAGACGGAAACCGCATGGAGTCACTGTTTAAGGAACCGGTTCTCTGTGAAAATAAGATGTTTAAGTTTAGTCCCACTCATCTTTGAAATATGATGAGATTGTATCAGGCAGATATGATAAAAAAAACATGTAAATATAGTTGTAAATGCTATTGTATGTGGTAATATACAGCTTTAGGCTATGTTTTTATGATAAACCCAGTGGAGGAAGCTACTTTATATTATTCTTTGGGATCTTTCCTGAGTTTTGAAAATTCTTCTCTACAATCCCACCACCAGATGTCACCTTAAAGAAAGGCATTTCACTTTTAAGCTAAATTGTATCCAAAATTGGGTGATTGGGCAAAGACAAATTAGATAAATACTATTGATCTATCCTTCTAATGGTGCTGGGAGAAGTGATCAGTGATCAGATATTGAGCCAGAATTATGGAGTACCCCCACCTAGACACAAGGAGAACATGCATACTCACAGAAAGCGCTTGCTAAATCTGTATTTACTTTGTGCAAATTGTGCTAACTACCTGCGGCACCATGTCATAGTAAGTTTTTTTTTTTTTTTAGCAGTTAAGGTTGAGAAATGAATGTGTAAATTAGCATCACTAGCAACAAAATCTGTTCCCTATTGCTACTGGGCTATTTCTTTTTATATTTAAACATACTGTATATCTTATTGCATTTTTCATCACCTGTGCAGCCAGTTCTTGCACTCTGGCGAACGCCTCCATGTCCTCCTCTGTGACATGTTCCCGGGACATGGCGGCCATTTCAGCTCCAGCCTCTTTCTTCACTCTCAGCTCCCCGTTGAGCCCTGTTTGAGCACAATAACACATCAGATAACAGCGCATCAATACCAGAAGCCTGTTTGCATGCTCAATAATCTCAAAAATTCATTCTATGCAAATATATAGAAAGCACGACGACGGCTTTGAGGCAGCGTCTCAAAGGAATTTCATAATGTATCATCTTTTGCGTGTTTATGTGAAAATCCCAAATGTAATGAAGCAAAACTAAATCACTTCTAATTGCGTAACTGGCTTTCATGTGCTTAGTCATCCACCACCAAGACAGTTTCCCATGAATTAAGAAGCAGATGCGAAGGCGAGGAAAAGAGACATGAAAAGCAAAATGATGTGGAGGAAGCAGGCGGTAAATTTATGAAAAGACATTGAAGCCTCCGAGTTAAACAGCAAAACAAAAGCCCATCACAAGTAGAAGTGAGGTCGAATTAACATATTTATAAAAGATGGGATAATAGGGCTGCACGGTAGTTAGAAATCCAGATGTGACAAGTATTGAACTATTAAGATAACTATTTTTTTTACATTGTTTGCCTGCATTTTAAGTTAGGCAAAACTAAACCACAGCTAAACGTAACTAAACCAGGCTTAAACATAGACTAAACTAGAATTAAACCAAGGCTAAATATTAATATTAATCTATTATTCACTCACTGTAGCCATCGCTGCCCTGGGACATACAGACAGACAAAACACCGTTAAAAACTAACAAATTCCTATATGGGCAAGATAGAAGTGTCTGGCACAAGGACACCACAGCAGTATGAACCAGGCCAGAATTCAACCTAGGCAACTTGCTCTAGCTACTAGCTTACTGTTAGCTCAACTTTACAAATAGATATGTCTGTCAATATTGCAATAGATTTCGTTTGGGATATTTGCTTCCTATTTTGCGGTAACAATCAATTTGCGATACATGGTGCAGCCATATAGACCCTTTAAAATGTTTGACATATGGGATTTTTAAAATTCCAAAATGGAGTCGAATGTCAGTTAACTTCAGGAATAAAAACTTTGGGATGAAGGATAGACTAATTCTGAGCCTACCACATTTCTTGTACTTGTCCAGGTAAGTTTTGCCACCAGCCAACTATATACTAATGGTCACGTTAAATAAGCAATGTGGCGTTTATTCACATTTCTTGTAGCGGATTAGTTGTCATTTGCCAAAACCATCTCGATTTCCTATATTTTATGATTTTTGGTGACTATTAATTTCTCCATTGAAATCGTGCAGTATTACGGTCTTGCCTCCATTCTGGAATTTCAAACTCTCTATTTACAAATGTTGAAAGGGTGTATCGGATCACGTTTAAACCCCCATTGAAAGTGTCTTTGTCTTTGAGTAAGTGTGAGTTGAGTGGTGCGGACAGTAAAATGTGCGGTTGGAGTTCTCGTGGCTGTAATCTTGATGTCAGTTCTGACTCAGCTCCTGGTGAATCACTGGGTTTGGATGTGGCTAATGATGACCGCCGAAGAGAGGCTGCTGAGTGGAGACTGTGGGATAACGGCAAAGGGTCAAGGAGAGAGCAAAGGAGGAGGAGGAGCAGCCATAGACGGGGACAATAGTGGACCAGTGGACAGAAGGAAGTATGTGCATTTTAAAGGTGTGGATTGTATGTGTCCTAAATTTTAAAAATGCTTTAAAAAATGTTTAAACTTGACTACCTGACCCGGTGATGTAAACTAGGTTGTCTGTAGAGTGTAGAGGCCAGGCCAGGCAAGTCAAGGCAAGTTTATTTTTGTATAGCACAATTTATACACAAGGTAATTCAAGGGGAGGGACTAAAGTAAAACTCAGCTACTATTGGTCAGGGCTCTATCCCGCAAAGTCTGATCTAATGTTGCTGTAGAGGCAAGGGGAGGGACTAAATTAAAATAATAATTATGAGAGATTACCTAGGCTACACCATAGAACAAGGACTTTTTTTCAAACTTATTTTTATTTTAGGAAACTTATAGACTGCACTGACTAAACTGTGATAAGGGGACGAGGAGTGGAAAACAAATTTTATTTCTTCATTTGCTGATATATTTTCATATTGACATTATAAATTCAATAATGATCAAGTCTTGTTTTGTCCTGGTTTTATCCAACCTGGTATCATTTCTGGTTAAGTCCTGGTTTAGAGTTATTTTAGTTGAATGAAACGAGTTACATGTTACCTAGTTCAATGCATAAGTTTTAGGCAAATGTTAAGAAATCTAGTTAGGTAGCAATGCTGTCAAAAGAATGAACTATTTTGATGTAACATAAATGCAAATTGAGCAAGAAAAGAAATTTTTCACTGTCACTGTTACAGTGTCTTACCATTGTGATACTATGTCTATCTGGATTAGCATGAAGAGACAGTAAGATGTGAGCAAATCTACAACTACTACATTTTAAAATGAATGGTCAGTAGTATCACTAGCAAGATAATCTTCTGCTAAGAAATATAAATATGGTCATCAAAGTGCATAAAATGTAGTCTTCATTTGTCCAGGGTCCACTATTTTTCCCGTCTATTGCATGAAGGGGTTAGTGTGGGCCATGCATTGTGACAGAAGCAATTAGGTGAGAGGATGGAAGCCACGCCCGCAGCCAAAGTCAAAACTCAACGAAACTTGGTTAAAAAAATCGAGAAAAAAAGATTAGTAGGATTAGCTCTAGTCTAGTGTCAAGCTTGGAAAAATAAAAGTAAAAAAAAGCTCAAAAGCGAGGGCACGCGTTGCAAGTTTTGGGATCCTTGCTTACCATGATTATTCTCTGCATTATCTGGTCTCTCCTCTGTCAAGTCTGCCTTCCCAGTAGAGGGCGCTGTCTTGTGAGGGCTCACTCTATACCTCATCCTGCCTAGCGCCCTGTGCTTTTTGAGGAAGGGGTTACGCTTGAAATGACTGACCATCTTAAAAGCTCTCGGCCGCCCCGCTAACCTACTTTTACCGTTATTGTTAAACTCGGCTTTCGATTTCGGCATTTTGGATTTATGGCGTTTTGGCGGCGCGTAGCAAGGGAGCGTCTTTTTCCGAGACTGTCCCTGAGTGGTGAAAATGTGAGATAGTCCGTCGAATAGGCCTTTGAGCTGGCTGCTAGTGCACAGGCTGGTCAGGGAGGGGACGCTGGACTGACTGGAAGAACTTTGGGGCGAATTAGCGGACGTCGTAGAACTGCTAGATGCCTGTAGGGTGGGGCTAAGTGAATGGGGTGGGAGTGGGAGGGTAGAGGGAGTGCTTTTTGGTGGCGTCAGTTCGGAGTTTTCGGGCGTTTCTGCGGTCAGTGTCGGAGGCCCTTCCCTAGACTGTTCTATAGATACAGCTCGCGAGCGCCGGCCCACGGGGGAAGGGGTAAAGAATTTGGATAGCCCGTCAATAAGCCCTTTGGTTTTCTTGTTTACGGTGAGTGTAGCTGGGGTGGGGGTGAGGGGGGTAAGGGGGGAGGAGGAGGAGGAGTCCGGGTCCTTCACAGATGCAGCATGACCAGATGATGGTGTGGTACAGACGGAAATCTTTTGACCCCTACCAGGTGACCCCCTGCCGCCCAGTGCCACCGCCGAGCCGTCACCAGCACCTACACACCTGCAAACAGAGAGAACAAGGACTCAAGTTAGAGGGGGCCTTAACAACATTGTATTTGCCCCATTAAGAACAATTTAATACACTGTGTATACCATGTAACTACATTGAAACTAATGCTAACCTGAGCCAAAACCAGGACTAAATGAGGTCTAATTGAGAATTCAACCACAGCTAAACTGGGACTAAAATATGACTGCTAATGACTATTAGCACAACAACTTTACTTCCTTAGCATACAAGATCCCTCAAACTTGTAAATAAAACAACTGTGAATATGTTTATGATGTGGAGACAACATAATAACATTACAGACAAACTCTTACATTCTTTGTTTGAGCTTATTCCTGGGCCGTCCTATAGGTTTTGCATATCTGCGCTTGATCTGATGGGCTTTCTGGTGCAGTAGCTTCTTGCCGTTCTCCTTGGGCCGGCACACTTGGCAGATCCACGTTCCTGGAAGTCGTCCAAAAACACAAAAGACGATCGACATTAGGGGTTCATCGGCTGAAGAGGACACAGACTGCATTTATATCAAACATTTCATTTTAAATACTGGGCCCGGCCGCATGGCAATGACAATCAATTACGCAGCACAACGCGAAAATCCATAAGAAACATTGGGTCAATTTACTGTTGACTCAATAACTTTGTGGTCGCTTGTTGAGCATTATAACTATGCGTGCATGATACTGTATGTAGGAGCCTAAATGTATTTCTTTTAGATTTTTATATTAGTTATTATTCTTACGATTATTTTCTATTTCTAAATTTAGTATTACTTCATGATTTGTGGTATTATTAATTATTCTTTTTGGTAACATGGTTATTTGGAACAATTTACTTTCATGATTTACATATGGTTATGGTATTTGCTAATTAGTTAAATAATGATTATTTCTGATTGACTTTGATTAATATTATTTAGCTACAATGTTATTTTTTGCGTCATTATTTCTTTTCTATAAAATGGAGTCCTCTATGACGCACCAGGGGAGTGCGGAACTGGAGTGGAGCCGCACAGTTTTTTGACCTTGTCGCACCTTTTCTCTTGTACCATCCTTGTATTTGTTTTTGTATGTCCAAGTACTCAGTAAACGAGTTTTTAACTGCAAGACATCTCTCTCCTTGGATTTATTTACTTTTACAAATGGTATTCGAACTTTGATAATGTAGCGTAAAGCGTCAAGCGGGCTTCACTATTCTTTGGAACTTACATTTGTCAAAAAACTCCGCTCCACAAGGATGTATGGATTATAGACACGTTCGGTAAAAGACTGAGTACAAGTGGATTTTAAACTACCGCATCCTTTCGGCGATCTGACGGAGAAAAAGCTCTGTAGGTCCTAGCCTTTCTCTTTGTTCGCTGCTAACTGAGCTTGCTGCTACGGCGTGGATGCCTTTACGCACGAGTGGATTAACTTTATTGTGCAACGATTGTGGATGTTTTGGACATTTCACTGGATCCTGTGGATA